>JAOWBJ010000055.1:468590-479111 GCA_028566335.1 Monarda citriodora
CGATTTCGTCCGGATTAAGTGGGCTTTGTCCTTTGGGCTTTTCGCCTGCTGGGCTGGTGTTGGGCCATATCCCATCATGATGCACGGTACACACCCGGGTTCCATTCTCGGCTGGTACATTTATTTTATTTTTTCTTTTTAATTCTACTTTTGAGCATATATTCACTCTCAGACCGAGTAATTATTATTTAAACTAACATCTAATTTTTATTTTTAATTTGCTTAATAAATTCTTTTACATTCCAACACAAATACAATTTAATTATCTTCAATTTTTCCAACGCATGGGCAACACGCTAGTGTGTATATATATATATATGGTGCACTATTGTGAAACAAATTCTTTACGTGAAACCGTGCAACATGTCATACAATAAGCATTTTTGTGTCATAAAATATGCATTTTTGTGTCATACATTTTTTGTTGCATTGTATGACACAAAAATGCATATGACACGTAAATGTATATTGTATGACACGTTGCACGGTTTCACGTTAAGAATACGTTTCACCTGATTTATTTCATATATATATATATATATATATATATATATATATTTTCCCCTCTCTCTCTATATATATATCTTATTTATCTTTAAAAAAATAAATAAGATTAATATGTAAATTTATAGAGGGAGTAACTTAATTCCCCTCATGAAATCGTATACAGAACAATTAATGTATCATTTATCCATGCATATGAAATTTACCATGCATCTATATCGAGGTGTTCACAGTTCCGGAATCGAAACAGAATTGTTGGTTTTGGTTCTTCGATGGTCGAAATAGAAACAAAACCGTGCGGTAAACGATTTCGGTTCCTGTTCTGGAAACGGCGGTTCCGGTTCCGGTTCTAACCGAAGAGGAACCCCTTTTTTTTCTTTTGTTTTTTTTTTGTTTTCTGTTTGATTATGTTTCATGCTTTATTAATTATAAATAGAGGTGTCATTGTAAGATTATTCAAATTATGAAACGTAAAAAATACTTGAAAATGTGAGATTGTTTTGTTTTTCTTTTATTTATGAATCATAAACCCTTAGTTATCATTTGTTGATTCTAAGGGTCGGGCCTCGTTAAAACCTCGATTATTATTAATATTTTACAATTTTTAATAACTTCTATCATAGTTTATTATTATTATTATTATTATTATTATTATTATTATTATTATTATTATTATTATTATTATTATTAGCGGAAGTTGCGCAATTTCGTAATAATCTTCTTTATTTTAGCTTATTATATTTTGAATTATAAATTAAATGATAAAACAATTTAATTTTACGAATATATATAAATTTTAATATAAAAAATACAATACATTAATCAAATATTAAATCAAATAATTAGTATATAAGTAAAATATTGATACATTAAATAAAAGTAAAAATTAATTCCGGTTCCGGTTCTTAAAATAATTAGTTAGGTTCCGGTTCTTAACCGGAACCGGCGGTTCCAGAACATGAATAAGAACTGAACCGCCTGTCCCGGTTCCAAATTTGAGGAACAGAAACCGAACGGTATGTTCGAGCGGTTCTTTGGAACAGTTTGAAGCCGTCTGGTCCGATTTCGATTTCGAAACAGGCAGTTCTGGTTAAAAAACGCCGATTCCGTTCAAATTCTTTTGGGCACCTCTACATATATATACTTATTCCTCATCTTTAATTAATACTACTACTATTACATGGACTCATATACATAATTAACACATTGATATAAAAGTAACATCTATGCGTAACGCTTAATATCATGAATAACGCTAACAATAGCATTTTGAAAAAAAATATATTTTTAAATTAAGCATTAATACAAATAGTAATGCAAGAATGTATATTAATTAATGTGCTATTGCTAGCTACGTTTGATATGTTGACCGGTATAACTATAAATAATGAAAAAAGGAAGAAGCATAAAACTTTTATATTCTTATCGTTTATTCATATAATTGTCGATTTATTTGTAAATATTTTATCTATCAATTTTATATATAGTCTACGTGTCAAATACAATATGACCAATTTATATAGAACAAAAAGAGTATTAATCGAAAATAGTTCAAATAATCAAACAATATTTCGAATTTTCGAAAGGACAGAACATTAAAATTGCCATAATATCCGTATGTATAACCGAAAAAAATAAAACATAAAATCATTTATGAACTTCTGTAAAAAATACGTGGTTTGATCCGATGCATGCACGTGTCTCCAAATTTGGTGGCCTTTTTTGATGAGACGAAACACTAGCTGTCATTCGTTGAATCTTAATTTAGTTCGTGTATAAATAATTAATTAATATTAGTCGTGCGAGCCGGCCAAACTAAACTCAATAAAAATTTCAAGTAAGAACAAAATCTGATTTTAGGCTTTAGTAATTAAATTCTAATTAGATATTATTCTCATTATTAAAATAATACTATCTTCATCTCATGTTATTAGTTCTCATTCCATTTTAATTCATCCTATCATATTAGTCTATTTTTTAAAAATAGTTCAAAAAAAATTGTGCTACAATTAATTTTGTCTCATTATAATTGATTATAACTAAATATTTCCTTCTTTATTATTTTTTTGCATCCAAAAGAAAATAGATCTATTAGCATGAGATGAAGGTAGTAGTAACAAAATTTCGTGTTTGGGGCTTACAGTATCATGAATGGCGATCGTGCAATGGGTGGGAAAAGTACTTGCTAAGAAGATTCCGAAACTCATCATTTTTGTAGTTTTTCATTTTCCCTTTCTGTTTCATGATTCCCAATTAATTAATTTGATTCGGTCAGGTGTTGGCCCGTCTTCTTCTTTTGGGGCCGAGTCATGTTTGGGTTTGGTTTTTGTACAAGTGATATCTATGAGCTGGGGGTCCATTTAAACCCCATCTCTATGGGCGTTTTTTTGAAAAAAAAAAAGTTTAGGGATTTCCCATCTATAGCTGTATTTTAAAAAATTAAAAATAAAAGTATGAGACAAATGAATTAGAATAGAGGGATAATATAATTTCAACTTGAGCAATGGCAACAATACTATATATAGGTATCCGAGCCTTGTGGCCTAGTGGCAACAGGTGGTGATATGAAGTGAGAGATCATGTGTTCAATTCCCACCGCTAGCATGTTGGCGTGTGGTTAATAGTGATATTATTATTTGGCACGGCCTGATTTGTGGGTTCGGCCAATTAAAAAAAAACAATATTTGAAATACTCATATAACCCATGTAAATTAGTGGATAGTAGTATCAAACAATAGCAACATAATTTACACATATAATAGTCAAATTTGACTTTTAGGATCAAATTGTTCTGTTATGAATTTTTTTATTTATTTTTATGAAGTTTATTTTACTATTTTTTCGATTTTTTCTAATATTTTTTTTTGATTTTCAAATGCTCTTTTTTTATATATTTTTGATGTTTTTGTTTATTTTTTTTGAACTTTTCTGGCATTCATTAATTGATTTATATGTACTATTGACACTAATAGTATCAATAGCTCAATTTTGCCCAAAATATCGTCATTCAATAATTGACACTATAGGTATTATTGACATTAATAGTGTCAATAGCCTCAATCGTTATAACAAATTTTCAGAAAATATTTTCAAAATTTAACAAAATGTTTGATACTTAAATCAGCAAAATCGTAAATTTCACAAAAAACGCATAGAATATCAGCCAAAAATCGATTACATAATATTGGCATTCAATAATTGTCACCATAAGTACTATTGACACTAATAGTACCAATAGCTCCAATTGTTTTAATATTTATTTAGAAAATATTTTCAAGATGCCAAATACTTAAATCAAAGCAAAAATTGCAAAATTCACAAAAAAACGCAAATAATATCTACCAAAAACCGTTTACATAATATCGTCATTTAGTAGTTGACACTATAGGTATTATTGGCACTAATAGTACCAATAGCTTCAACCGTTTAAACAATTTTCCAATTTTCTTCTTTCAAAATTCAACAAAATATCAGATGCTTAAATTAAGTGAAAATCGTAAAATTCAAAAAAAAAACATAGAGAATATCAACCAAAAATCGATTACATGAGAGCACTCACTACAGCGCGGGCTGCGCCCGCCTACCCCGTTGCAGCCTGCCGAGAATCACGCCCGCGAGTTCAAATCTCTCCAACCCGCCTGTTCGTGCCATGTGGCAAATTCTGATTGGTTAACGGTAGTTGACCGTTGACCACCAAATTCAAATTCAATTATTAATTTAAATCCATATATACTCTGTCTCATCTCATTTTTTTCACACTACTTTCATCTCCGATTCATCTACATTTCAACTATACTTCTTCCACAATTCATATCCAATTAAATGTTGTCAATGGATCCATCTGACCCCTCGACTTGATTTGGTTCGGACTACTCGTCGGACCAAACTAACCCAAACACTTCCTCCTCAACCCCTCACATTCACACACCAGCGCCCTCAAGTTTTGCTTCCATTCGTTTCCGGCATACACGATTTTTTACCGCAAGCCATATTTCAAGCGGTGTACACGCTGACGTCATTATTCTCCTCGTCGATGGGTCCTCCATAAACGACATTCTCCCACATTCATCGCATATCTTCTTTTGAAGGCAATGATGAAAGCGGCTCCTCACAACACACGACATTTAGTTTGGCGGACGAATCCGATCCACCGGCCGGAGGAGGTATCTATGGAGTTTGCAAACTTGTATGACGTGTACATGAGAGATATCTCTATCATGACTCCGGATTAGCTCGAAAGGCATCTTAGAATGTGCACGTTTATTGAAGACAAGCTTGGAATCCCTTTCCGCCAACCTCCTCCCGAAGAATATTTTTTTCTTTCAACTTTGTATTATTTTTATTTCATCATCTTCTATTTTTTTTATTTTGTTTGTATTGTAATATTCAAAATGTGCAAAAAAGTCATATATTTTTTAAAAAATTCTTATTAATATAATTGCAAAAAATATATAAAAAACAACAAGAATTGAAAAAGAACGGAACCCTCAAAATTCGGAGGGCTCTGTTACAACGAAAAGTGGAGGTGTATGAGACATACACTTTAGATTAAAATCTACTTATTTATATTAATAAAATATATAAAGGGGGAGGGCGCCGCCCTCCCTATAGTGAATGCTCTAATATCGTCATTTAATAATTGACACTATATGTACTATTGACATTAAGACTCTGTTTGGTAGTAAAGAAAAACCAAGATAAGATGTGTTATCCGGATTAACACGTGTGTTTGGTAGCTAAGATGGAAAAAGTGGCCAGCCCGGGATAATTGCTCAGCCCTACACTATTTCAGTGTAGATGTAGGATAATCCATCCGCCGGAATTCGTCGGATAAATCATTGTAGATGTAGGATAATTCATTTAATTTTATTTATGTAATTTATGATTTGAATTTAATATGATTTAACATGCCAAGTTCATTTAAATTGTGTAGTTAACATTTGTAATTTAAATGTACATTTTATTTACTTTATTTATGTACCTTTTTATTTATATAAATTTTATTAGTTATATATATAATTTCACGTATTTTATGTAATGTAATTTAAATTCAATTAATAAAATTATTTTCTAGTATTTTATTTTTCTTAAGGTTCTAGAAAATACGAGACGTTACATCGATTAGCGTTAAGGGTTTTGTAATTTTGTATTGTTTAGGTACTACGCATGAAACATATATTATCAGATTATCCTTAAAAAATATAAACTATACATGAATATAAACCCAAGGATTTTAACAAGGGTAATTTTTATTGTAGTTGTGCGTGCCATAGGTACATTCAGCATTGGTGGAGATGAGATAGTTTGTTTGTTTAACTTATTTGATCAGTTGACATGGCCCGGTCTGTGGGTTCGGTCTAGAGTTTTTCCTTGTTCAGCTCGGGTTGAGTCACTTTTGGGCTCAATCTGTGTACGATACTATTCATTTTACGGTTGATATCTACGAGTTGGGGGTTTGCCTAACCCCCCGCCCTTAGGGGCGTTTCAAGCAAAAAAAAAAAACAAGAGTAATTTTATCGTTGTCAATTTTAATCAAGTACTGTATCTTAGGAACCAAACATCATTTTAAGTTATCTTACTTTTTTCAATTGTTCTATCAAACACATAAATAGATTATTTTGATTTTAGTTATCCATACAACTATTCATGAGGTTTATCATGAGTTTACTTATCCGGCTATATCCTATCAACTCTACCAAACACAGTCTAATAGTACCAATAGCTTAAATCGTTTAAACAATTTTCTGAAAAATATTTTCAAAATTGTTATATGTACAAATATACAATCAATTCAAAATTCCCCAAAAAATCAACACGAAAATAAAAGAACAGCTAAATGGTTTGGACAACAAACATCCATCTCGTTCGTACTTTGGATACCAATATAACCGTCGAAGGTGGAAAATAAAAAAGGAAAAGGTAAATGAGTGTAGCGCCAGATCTAGAGCGGCGTCAGATATAGAACAACAGTGCTGAATCTGGAAATAGATCAGCGGTGGAGGTCGTTGGAGATCCGCAAGAGGAGTGAGTGGTGATGTTGGTGAACCAACAAGCACGACGGCGATAGCAGATTTGCAGGTTGCAGCGGAATGAAGCGCAACGGTGGAGGAAACTCAGAAATCCGACGGCATCATCTCCTTCTCTGAACATCGGATTTTCGAAGATGATAACGAGAGGATAGAATGACGGCGAATAATCAGCCAAATGCGGCGGCGACGAATTTGAAGGTTGCGGTGGCGGATCTGCATGGTGTTGGAGGAAGTCATGGGGGAATAAGAAGATAATTTGGGGGAGAGAATTTGGGTTTCACAAATTAAAAACAAAAAGTTAACATATTTTTTATTTGAAATTTAAATGTGGCTTGAAAGGGTATTTTGGTTTCAAACAGCAAAAGATGGCTATACTTTGTGTAAATTATATTGATGTGTGTCATTTAATTTCCACCGACTTATATGAGTAAAAGACCTTGTATTTACTTTAAATTTTATGTTGTTATTTTTCTCTTCAATTATATAAACACCAGTAGTAAATAATATGCCGAAAAGAACTTTAAAGGAGTCATATATGGCATGCCATCCATGACATTATAATTTATACTAACAAAATTAGGTGATAGTTTAAGTGAAATAAAACTGAAGTTGGTAAAAGGTCCTAATCTACATCATGAAATTAGTTTGGAGCACTACCTTGGCACTTTTATTATAATTGATATTTTAAGCATAAGAGCACTAGCAGCGCAGCTGCTGCCGCCCGGGCAGAAATCTTCCACACGTGTAGCCGGCGCCCGGGCCGGATGAAAATACCGCTGCAGAAGAAAGATGACACCCGGGCGCGGCCTGCCCAGGCTCCCCCACGCCCAATCTGCCGCCCACTCTTCTCTCTATCTCTCTCTATTTTGACACACATCTCTCACACACTTCTCATTATTCTCGCACCCGGTTTCCACTGCAACAAAAAAACACTGCGCTCAATTTCTGACACAATATAATATAATAATAATATTTATATTATTAAAATAATCGGCACGCCCGCCACTGCTGGTGCTCTAATGAGATGGAGGTAGTATGAGAGTAAGTGGGCCAGTGGGACACGTGTAGCGTCGGATCGCCGTCACGCCTGGTAAACGTTTGCAGCCATGTCTCTCCCCATACGAACCTCTAGAGAGAGAGGAGAGACCGTACGAACGAACAGTATGCTTACAATTCAAGAATCCGACACTGTTCAAAATAAAGGCAAAGAAAGTAGAAAAGAAAACGGGGGAACACTCTCAAATCTCACTGTTTGAGAAATTCTGCTCCTCTCCCTCCCTTTCTCTCGTACAAACCGAAAATCCCAAGCAGTGCATAATGAAACGCCTCTGATCATTTAATTCTTCGATCGTCTCGAGCTAGGGAGAATCAAACCTTGTGCACGGAAGCGGATTCCCTGGTGTTTCTGCCCCCCTTTTTTTATGTCATGCAGGAACATTGAGGTTTGGCTCGAATGGCGCTGTACGGGGATCAGCAGCAGGTGGAGTGGGCTCAGGATTCGGGTTTAGAAGGTCGGTTCGGGTTCGAATTTCGGATTTCTCTTGAATCTACGCGCTATGCCTGCATTGTGAGATTCTAGGGTTTTAGTGCTGCTGTGGGTTTCTTAACAGTGTGCCTTGTTCGTGTAGAGTCCATGCGGAGGTTAAATTTATGGGAGAGAGAAGTGTACCCGGAGAGGCCGGGTCTACCCGACTGCGCCTACTATATGCGAACCGGGTCGTGTGGATACGGCGCCAAGTGCCGTTACAATCACCCTCGGGATCGTAGCAGCTCGGTGAGGTTCTGACCGCGAAATTTCGTTTTCCTTTTGCTTCGGTTGTAAGGATTTTGATCATGCGTAGTGATAAGGTTGTGGTTAAATCGTGTTTTTCTTACAGTAAAATCTTATGATCTCACTTTCTTGGTATGTTTAGCACCATATTACATGCAGCATTGCGTATTTATTTAGGCTACTCTGTTCGTTGATATGTCCTCGGTTAGCTATTCTTGTCGGCAGCTGTAGATGGGGTTGGCATGTTCTTTCATTATTTCAGGGGGTGGGGGCTGTCGATTAAGCTTTGGAGTTTTTCTTCTTTTTCCGTGCTATGGCTCTTGATTACAGTTAGCTATTAAGAGAGGGGTGGTTGAATTTATTTCATTTGCTATGGGGTTTCATACATCTGTCCTTCTTTATGTTTTGCAGTTGGGAGTAGGAGATTATCCAGAGCGAGACGGGGAGCCTCCATGCCAGGTACTTGGCTTTTGTACTCCGAGTGATTCATGGTAGTTTTGCACACATTATGTCATTTTGAATGTTGAAGAATTCATTTGCATAGACTTTATCTTTGATGGGGTTGCTATGTTCATTGTGCAGTACTATTTAAGAACCGGAACCTGTAAATTTGGTATTACGTGCAAGTTTAACCACCCGAAAAATTCTGGTGGTTCATTGACTAGTGCGCCTCTAAATGCTTATGGATATCCGTTAAGACAGGTAATCATTTGTCGTAGGTTTACTCTTATATTTATGTGATAGTGATTTCAAATGGTCATGATAGCATCCTTTCCAACAGGGAGAGAAAGAGTGCTCCTATTATTTGAAAACGGGGCAATGCAAATTCGGTATAACCTGTAAATTTGATCATCCTCAATCAGATGGAACATCTGTTTCGGCATCTGCACGTCCCTTTTATCCGACAGTGCAGTCTCTTTCTTCTCCTTCTTCTGAGCAATATGAAAGGTCTTCTTTGTTACCCAGCTCGTATGTGCCTGGTGCGTATGGTCCCATGCTTCTTCCTGGAGTTGTTTCTCTTCCAAACTGGAATCCTCACTCAGTAGGCCTTCTTATCTTCTATTCCCCAAATTTGAAGATTGTTTACTTGGGACCCTATCTGAGTTTATTTGCTAATTATTCATATATATGCTTGAAATAGGAACTGTCTTTGATTCCAGTGTAATCATGATGTAGGGACCTGTTAGCCCTGCACCTTCACCAGGTGCTCAAGCGTCAGTTGGAGCAACTTCAGTATACGGACTTCCACAGCTAGCTTCTTCTCCCCCAGCCTTTGTCGGAGCTTATTCCCATTTGCCTTCTTCTGCGGGTCCTTCAGACAGTGTAAGACAGGAACAGAAGTTTCCAGAAAGACCCGGGCAGCCAGATTGCAAGTACTACATGAGAACTGGAGACTGTAAATACGGATCATCTTGTAGGTATAATCATCCGCCAGATTCGGTTGCCTCAAGGTCTGATTGTATTCTCAGCCCTTTGGGGCTGCCTCTTCGTCCGGTACGAATCTGAATTTAATGTCTGAGTACGTAAACTATTTTCGTCTTTTCATAATTATGAAGTTATCTGTCTATTTTACCTAATAATACTTCTTGGGGTAGGGGAATGGATTTTGTATTGGCTGATTGGGCCAATCATGACTTTGCTTAGCACAGTATCGTAAGTGCTTGCCTCTTGTACTTACGGTATGGCATCTAGATACTATTGAAGCATGTAATGAGATATTGTATCCACCTCGATTGGATTTTAGAGTTCTGATAGTACTTCAAAATGTCTTACCACTAGCATTGACTGGGCTGGTCACATTTTAAACTGAGGCGTAGTTTAGTTTCAACATTTAATCTTAGTATTATGAAATTTGAAGTTGATTATGACTGTTGATTGCTTACCCGATTATCAACACACCAGCCTTCTCATTCCAATGCACCAATTCATTCATTCTCCTATTAAAGATCTACATTTAGAGTTCTAAGGAGAAAATATTCTTTCTCATTTTGGTTTTTTATTATTTAAAAGTGGCATTGCTAGTACAGTACCATATCTAGGCAAGTACTTATCATGACACATCAACTTATGTGATTTTGTTGTCATGTATCTTTCATGGTGGTATTCTTAAGATTTTTCCTTCTTTTACATCGTCATTCTGTTAAGTGTTTGCAATCACAGATTAAGAAACATATGGCAATTGCTTACGAGTTATGAACATGGATATATTGTTTTCTC
>JAOWBJ010000055.1:664940-677331 GCA_028566335.1 Monarda citriodora
CGTTTCTATCAAAGCTTAATATAAGTTTTATAATATCGTTTTGAAATAAAGTCAAAAAGCAAACATGTCACAACGGCTGAAACAAAGGAAGTATTTGTCGACAGGAATAGGCAAAGATCATTACTGATTTCCCGTAAAATAAAAAATATATTAAAACGATATTATAAAACTCATATTAGATTTCAGTGTTTTTTCTTTTACGGGATGTACGAAATTCCGTAAAAAAAAATATTTCAAAAAATATTATAAAACTCGTATTAGGTTTAAGTAGAAATGCATGTCCGAAAAGTTAAAAAGCAAACAAACCGCATCAGCTATAGCAAAATGAAGATACAAATAATAATATTTACTCTACCGTCCCGCGCGAGCCGAACATCAAATATTTTATTATATATGGGCTCATTTGGTTTGATAGATTAGATTATACTACATCTATCTCATGATACTCGTCTACTTTTCCTTTTTAGTACATCTCATGTTACTTGTCCACTTTCTAAATTTGGTAAAGAATATTTGACCACAATTAACTCTCTCTTTAGAATTAATTACGACAACATATTATCGCCTTTATTAGTTCCCGTACCGGGTCAAAGGTAGACAAGTAATATGAGATAGAGGTAGTATAAGATTAAATTTGGGATGAGCCCGGAATTGAATCCTGGATGAAAGAAAGATGTTTGGTTGATTAGATTAGACAAGATTCAATCCCAGATTTAATCCTAGGCCAAGATCAAATTTGTGAGATTATACAAGATTCAATTCCGGACCCTATCAAGATTTAATCATTCAATTCAAACATGAGATAGGACTGAAATCTTCCAATTTAAACATGAGATATGATAGAATTCAGGATACAAACAGCTTTAATCCTACAAATATAAATTAAAAAATGTCTCATTTTTATGTTTGATTATAATGCATGCACATAATCAAAATGGAGTCAAAGTGGGGGATACTATACCGAATTTCACACCATTTTGCAACTTTTGCTTGAGTTTTCAATTGTTGAATTGAACCATGCTTAAATTTTCCACATATATAAACTAATTCAAAAATGATTATAAGGTGCAATATGACCTCATGTAGAGCTACTATTATGAATTGTGCAGAATATAGAGAGAGATAATATTATGAAGATAGGTGGAGGAGGAGCGAGAAGGGTACTAATGGGAGGACCGGGATCGTCGCCGCCACGTTGCATGTCGAAGTGCGGCAGATGCATGCCGTGCAAGCCGGTGCACGTGCCGGTGCCGCCGGGGACACGGGTGACGACGGAGTACTACCCGGAGGCTTGGAGATGTAAATGCGGCAACAAATTGTACATGCCCTAGCTACGTGCCTGCTACATATATAATTTCCCATTAAACGTTGATCTAGTTTAATTTCTACTATTTTTACTCCATCATATCGGATATTATCTGCTTAGAAGCAAGAGGATAATATACTCGTATTTACTAATTATATACTCACCGTGTCTAGATTCAATCGTCTCATTTACTTTATACATGAGAATAAGGAGTGATATTTGCGTAATCAAAATGATGAGCTAGTGATCACATTAAGGAATTGAGCCAAACCAAAAGAAAAAAATGAAACAATTGAATTAAGAGAAACTAAAAAGAAAGTGAGACAATTGAATTGAAACTGATGGAATATTAGTCAATCACTCTCCAACCCTCCTAGCCTTTATATCAACGCTAACGTTGCTAGCTATATACATTTTCGATTTTATCATGCAACATGATCTGCTAGCTCTATATATTTTTGCTTTACTTATCCGATTATTATTTATATTAAATTAGCGTAGTGCTCCGCGCATTACCGCGGAAAGAATTGAAAATAAATTATATTTGTATTGAAGGAATTTATTAAGTAAATTAAATTAAAAGCTATTGGATCTGAGAGTAAGAGTAATCCCAAAAGTAGAATTAAAAAAAGAAAAGAATAAATGCACCGGTCGGGAATCGAACTCAAATTTGTACCTTGCATCACTTTCTATTTTGAAAGAATGCGGGGTATTTTGGGCATTTCGCATATTACGAAATACCAACACTTTCTATTTTTAGAAGGGTGAATAATTATTACATAGCAGCATACATAAGATTATTGATTAAGAAATTTGAAAGATTAAAGGCCTAAATATATAACCACAAAAATTCCCGCGAACAACTCAAAACCTCCAATCGGATCCTTTCTCTCTCCTCTCATTCTCTCTCTCTCGAAATAACCAGACGCAAACGCAGCCGCTCCCTAACCTATTATTACTCGCCCCCCACACACATAACCATCCTCTTTCCAACCTATATCCATTCATTCGCGGCAAATTTCTCCACCATATTTCAAAAAAAAAAAAAAATCCCTTTCTCTCTGAAGAGGTCTCTGGATTGAACATCTACCATCCGATAATCCAAGAGGCCTCCGGCGCGTGCACCCGCGGCCTTTTCCATGACGGCCATGGCTTTGTCATCGGAAAGCGCACTTTTACACAAGTACGAGCTCGGCCGCCTCCTCGGCTGCGGCGCCTTCGCCAAAGTCTACCTGGCAAAGGAGGTCGCCACCGGCCAGGAAGTCGCCATTAAAGTCATCCACAAGAGCAGGTTGAAGAACGACGCCAACCTCATGGCCAACATCAAGCGCGAGATCTCCATCATGAGCAAGCTCCGCCACCCCTACACCGTCAGGCTCTTCGAGGTCCTCGCCACTCGGAACGTCATCTACATCGTCCTCGAGTACGTCAAGGGCGGCGAGCTCTTCGCCAAGGTCGCCAAAGGCCGATTCACGGAGGCACTCAGCCGGAAATACTTCCAGCAGCTCATCTCCGTCGTCAGCTACTGCCACTCCCGCGGCATCTACCACCGAGATCTGAAGCCGGAGAATTTGCTGCTGGACGAGAACGAGGACCTGAAGGTCTCCGATTTCGGACTCAGCGCGCTCACGGATCAGATCCACGCGGACGGACTCCTCCACACGCTGTGCGGCACGCCGGCGTACGTGGCGCCGGAGATCCTCGCGAAGCGAGGCTACGACGGCGCGAAGGTCGACGTCTGGTCGTGCGGCGTCATCCTCTTCGTGCTCACGGCAGGGTATTTGCCGTTCAACGACCCGAATCTGATGAACATGTACCGGAAGATCTATAAAGGCGAGTTCCGGTGCCCTAAGTGGATGTCGCCGGGGCTCAAACGGCTTTTGTCGCGCCTCCTCGACACGAATCCGAAGACTAGAATCACCATGGACGAAATCAAGCTCGATCCGTGGTTCAAAAAGGGGTATAAGACCGTCAAGTTGCACGAAATCGATTATTGCAGGCTGGCGATGGAGGAGGATAAGAAGCCGGTGGATCTGAACGCATTCGACATCATCTCCTTCTCCTCGGGGCTGGATCTCTCGGGAATGTTCCGGGAGAACCACAAATCGCTAGAAGACGTGGAGCTGTTGACGGTGGAGGAGGCGCCAGAGAAGGTGATGGAGAAGGTGGTGGAGGCGGCGAAGGCGGAGGAGGGGCGGGTGAACCTGAGGAAGAAGAAGGACTGGGGGGTGGAAATAGAAGGGCAGAACGGTAATTTCCTGGTGGGTATGGAGGTGTACCGGTTGACTGATAAATATGCTGTAGTGGAGGTGAAGACGAAGGCCGGGGAGGCGAGACTGCAGAGTAATTTGTGGAAGGACAAAATTAGGCCGCTGCTTGTACAGCAGCCAAATGTGCCGGTGGTCAGTTGTTAGGGAGAAATTTGGAAATGTAAATATAAAGGAGAAACACCACGTAAAATAGGAAAGGGTGAAAAGGTCAATTCCCCGTGTATATCAGTATGTATCAAAAATTAGTCGCGTCCACCGCAACCAATCTGCTGTTGAGATGCGTCTATCGTAGAAAAAATGTCAAATGGTATTTATTGGTATTTTAATATTTTACATTCTCATAATAATGAGGTTTCAAATATATTTATTGGTGTGCAAGTTTTTTTTTCAGTACAATACTCCAATAATTCCATACATGATTTGGACATCCCCACTTAATTAAATGCGTTTCCTTATCACTTATAAGCGTTTTCCATAATGTTTTTATTATTGTTACGGTTAATGCACATTTAATATATTCATGACCGATATAGGACTAATTTAATGTATTCGAATTTTTCTTAAATTAATGTGATGTTGATGTGTCCCGGGCATTTAGCCCATTGGACATCAAGGTGGCTAAAGAGCTTTGAGCTCTAGGTGGTGTGGGTTCGAATCCCAACAGTGACATAGTTTAGGTAGTATTGACTTTGCTGTTAAAAAAAAAAAAAAAGTGATGTTGATGTATATTTTGTATAAAATTATAGTTATTTATTTATTTATTTATTGTGTGTGGTAATTAACCATTTTAAAATGATGAAGATGCAAAGAATTTTTCATCGACACTCAGACGGCCTAATCCCACTTGAAACTAAAAACTGCATATTAACATACTACCTCCATCTCATTAGATTAGTCTTACTTGGTCAATCTCACTTACTACTATTAGTCTCCTTTCCTAAAATGACAAAAACATGTGGCTACAATTAACTCTCTCTCGTTAGAATTAATTATAACCATATATTTCATTTTTCTTGGTTTGTATGTCCGGTCAAACTAAAACTATACTAATAAAATGAAAGTAACATTAACCCATATAACAACGACGAAGCCATGAATTATAGATAGTTGGAGCTGGTGTATGAATGGCGCGACACATATTCCCTTTTCTCCACCCGTTAATATGAACTTTAAGTAAAAAAATTAAAAAATAATCAAAATTATAAATTAAAAAAAAATAGGATGAGTTTTAGTCAAACTTCAAATAATAGCGGCTCCGCCAATATATATACTACCTCCATCATTATATCATGTCATTTTTTATTTTTGTTTATTCATTACATTATATCATTTTTTTAAAATGACAAATTTTTTTTTGATTGTATCTGTTATTAGAATTTATTTCAACTACATACTCCCTCAGTTCCGCGGGATTAGTTCCGTTTGACTTTTTGACTTTGTGCGCATGTATTTTTACGGCTGCCGAATACGAGTTTTGAAATAATTTTTTTTACGAGATACTAGACGTCTCATAGTATCATGTAGAAAAAAAAATCAAACGATATTGTAAAACTCGTATTCGGCAGCGGTCAAAATGCATGCCAAAAAGGTAAAAAAAATCAAACGAGACTAATGTCGCGGAACGGAGGGAGTATCAGTCAATGTTTTCAGGACCGAACCGAAAGGTGAACCGGTCTTTTTACAGGTTCACAGGTCGGATCGGTTAGATTGGTCGGACCGGATAGAGAACTGGAAACTTTATAAATATGATAAATATAATCTAAAAATTAAAGGAGTCTAAAATAACATTTAACAATCAAATCATCATCAATTAAAAAAATCTATAAATCATGTTCACATGATATATATTTAGCATATTTAGGATGAGATATTTTTTTTACGAGATACTAGACGTCTCATAGTATCATGTAGAAAAAAAATCAAACGATATTGTAAAACTTGTATTCGGCAGCGGTCAAAATGCATGCCAAAAAGGTAAAAAAAATCAAACGGGACTAATGTCGCGGAACGGAGGGAGTATCAGTCAATGTTTTCAGGACCGAACCGGAAGGTGAACCGTTCTTTTTACAGGTTCACAGGTCGGATTGGTTAGATTGGTCGGACCGGATAGAGAACCGGAAACTTTATAAATATGATAAATATAATCTAAAAATTAAAGGAGTCTAAAATAACATTTAACAATTCAAAATCATCATCAATTAAAAAAAATGTATAAATCATGTTCACATGGTATATACTACATTTAGCATATTTAGGATGAGATATATATTAGAATTCCAAAAAAAACAAAAAGTGAAAAATAATTAATTAACAAAAGGTGAAACAAATATATAAACAAAAAGGGAGACCAAGGTTTCGAACTTGAGACCTGTAATGAGGGAGTAGGCCAGCAAAACGACCAGCTGGGCTGGCGCGACACATATGCACAACACGGGCAAGTTTTATATTTTACTTTATGCGAACCGGTTTCAACACATTGAACCGGACCGTTTTTCCGACCGGGTCCCGGTCCGACCGGTTCGACCGGCCGGTCCGGTCCGGTCCGGTCGTGAAAACATTGCTTATGAGTATATTAGCGTATTGTCCGCGTGTTGTGACGGGAATAATTAAATATAAATTGTGTTTTTATTGAAATGTGAATAAATTTACTAAGGAAATTAGAAATAATAATTAGATATAAGTTTAAATAATAATAATTGGGTTTGAGAGTGATACAAATAAATAAATAAATGCATCAGTCAGGAATCGAAGCTGGGTCTGTATTGTGCATCACTTTCTATTTTTAGGGGATGCAAGGATATCTTAGACATTTCAAATATGACAAAGTGTAACATTTTCTATTTATAGGGGGTATAATTATTATATAGTAGTATAGATAAAAGGAAGGCACAAATAAATAATTTACTTCTCTTCCAAAAAAAATACTAATTTACTTCCAAAAAATAAATTGTTAATAATAAAGTTAGAAATGTAATAGAGGATAAATTAGAATATTTTGTCACAATAAAAGTAGCTAGGAGAGAGCAATTTTGGATAAATTAGAATATTTTTTTAGTGGGCGACAAACTTACAATAGCATATCGTGTAATGTAAGTTTTTATGTAGACCAAATAAAATAATCCAGACTAAATTTCAAGGACCGACCAAATAAAACAAATGGAACTAGATTTGTTGGATGGATGGAGTATATTAACCACGAATTCGGATCTTCTATTATCGTTATCGTAAGACGTCATTTATTATATTACTAGACTAATAACGTGTGATATAACCAAAGATTTAAATTTTAAAATTTATATAAAGAAAATATATATTCCCTAACAGAATGAATTAATCCTTAGGATTTTCACGTGTCAACTCCTCTATAATTATAATAGAAAATGTTATATAAGAAGACAATAGAGGATCTTATCCGATTAATCACAATACTTCACTCCGAATACAGGCATGCTCATATAAATACTAGTGTACCTCCGGTCAAGTTTAGACATAGTTAAATATAGTTAAATACTAATGAAATCAACAATTAATTTTTTGCTTACGATTTTTTTAAATATAGTTAAAAAAATGTTTATAATGCATGACAATCATCCGTTGTTTTAACAAAAGATACATCACGAAATTGAAATCGAATATCCGAATGTTATCAAATTGATCGACAAATTTATTGATAAAACTACCAAGTAAATACTGCATGCATCTCTTACACTTGAGCTTAGCTTTGGCCGACGGCTGATACCTTAATATCACCAAAGCTCGTGGTCCCTTGCTCCGGGCACCACCGTAGAACAACCTACAGCTCCCCAGAACTCGTCCAAGTCAAAGCGATCGTAAGTCAACGCAGCAGCCCTGGTGTTGTCATCAATTCTGGTTTCACGATCCTCATCATTCTTGGCGCCAAACGGGAAGAAACCGCGATTGGATTCTTCATGCAGCTGAAAACCGGACTCTGGTCGGGTTTTCTGCTGCGGCCTTTGAGGGTAGCAGTTGCGCTGCTTGAAGTTCAAGTTGATCGGGCCCTTGTAGGCCCGAAGCAGCGGCGCCGCGCTGTGGCAGCCCGTGAACTGCTGCACTAGGGCCCGGAAGTTGTTGGCGTCGGCCGTCAGGAGAGTGGTGGGCGCCTTCTTCGAGGCCCTCGATCTCCTCCTCACGGCCTTCCCGATGCTGCCCTTTGGGCCCCTCGATGGGGGTTTTGGGCCCGGGTGGCTGTCGCGGGCTGGGCTGGGAAAAAACTCGGCCACATCAAAGGGTTCGTCGAAGCTCTCCATGATTTCATGGAGGTTTTGCGCCCATAGTTCGTCGGAGCTCTCCATGATTATGTGTGATTAATCAATTTAGATTTTCTAAATTGATTAATTACCAAGGATATGTTTGATATATCCGAGCTATGTTTTGTTTGACGATTTATATTTGGTGTTTCCTTGGGAGAGAAGGAAATGGGCCATGAGTTAAATGTACGTGTTAAGAATCAGATCCTCTATTATAATCTGGGGTAACTATTAAGTATTTATAATATTTCCAAAATTAACGATAATTAAAAAATCTGATAACAAAATGACTGCTTTAGAAAATATTACAGACACTTGGCAACCATCAGTTTTGCAATAAAAGATTCAAATCGAGGATATTACTTGAAATTGTAAACAGAAAATATTACACGAAATTGCAATAGAAGATTCATATTGATTAAATAGTCGAATTAAGAGAGTGTTTAACTAAGCTTACAAGTAATTTTAAATTTGTATTCAGGATTATTTCCAACGGCTTATAAAATTAGCAAAACACCCTCAAGTCCAATCATGTGCGTTGAATGTTGACCTGTCATATGAGATGATGTATGTTGAAGAGTGAAAGGGACACGTCAGCAATTAAATAGAGGGAGAGAGAATAGGAAATGAGTTGCTTCCAAGAAACAACGGACCATGCTTATCTCGTCACATTATAAATGTCACTTTATTCAAGAAGCAATATACAAATATATTCATCGTTAAATAAAAAAATTAGCATTCTTTGACGCTAGACACGTCTTAAATCATTAATCATAATGTTTTTAGAGTTTCTTGTAATTTGATGCATGCAATACCCATGAGCTGAGCATCATGTTCATATACTTTTAAAGTTAAAAACTGCATAATCATAACTCTCTTTGTTGTTTTTGATTTAGGTTGCTATATATTACGCTACATAATTATTAGCGAAAACATTGTTTATAAATAATACATCGTAAAAATTTAGATTAAGTTGTTAATAGAGGAAGGCGAGCTTTATGATTTTTTCACACAAAACACAAACTTTTTATTCAATAACCTAACTTCTACAAAAATGCAAAAGAGGCTCGGGCTCGGGCTCGCTGACGAGCCCCCAACGTTGGTGCCTTGGATGCTCGTTGTCGACGTGAGATCACAAGATAAAATATGCCTTCTCTTCATATTTGCACAAGGAAAAAGTCAACTCGGAAATTCGAATAAGCTCCTCTATTATTTTTTCATATAATATTTATAATTGCATTTGTAGAGTGTTGACACGTGGCAAATTTAAGGGTTAAATTTTTTTCAAATATTAGTGGTATATTTTTTTTATATAAATTTTAAATCATTGATTGTGTTACGCGTTATTAATCTATTAATGTAATAAAGGATGTCATACAATAAGACAATAGAAGATCCAAACTCTTATATATTTTTGACACGTGGCTCATAATATAACATACTAGTAGTAAAATATATTTATGCGTACGGGGGGTTGAAATGTATTAGAGCAATTTATGGATTAGTCTGTAGCCTGTACTTTATTGTGGCCTTAGGACGAGATTAACAGTCAAATTTAGCAGTTTAAATACTAACATGTAAAGTTGACTTAGAAATTGAATAGTTGCGGTAGGAAGATATATGTTGTTTATTAATTTAATGGTGCTATGGGTACTGATAGTACACGGCCTAACAGTTAGGCCCAAGCTAGGGGTCCAACATAATTGGCCATCAATATGAGTTCGGTCCAATGCAGTTCGCCTAAACACAAGGCACACTCGAACCACAGCTCGACCCATCCCAGCTCGACCCCAACATAAGCGGACTCCTACTCCAACTCAATCTCGAAGACATATTATAGAGAGATAAGGATTCAAATGTATATCATAAAAGATATAGATAAATCCAAAGAGTCCATGTATATCATAATTGTGTATTAGAGTTCATGTAGGAGAATACTTTGTATTAGCGTCTAACTCCAAATATGTATTTATAAATAGGGGCTAGGATAGATTGAGAAGAGGAGGACAAAATTGTAATGGCTACGGCCTCAAACAATAAAAGATCCATACACTCTTGCTCTGTGGACGTAGATCTATCTCAATAGATCGAACCACGTAAATCCCTTGTGTTCTTTTACAACTTGCCACAAACCGTTCCAATCCCCCACGAAAATAAGATCGAACATCGGCGCCGTCTGTGGGAACGAAAAAATTGTGATTACGATCAATTTTTCTGGGGAGAGCAACGACCAAGGCGAGACCTACACGAAGCCGAAGGTCAAGCCATCATACCAAGTGAACAAGGCCAAAGCAATCAATCATTTAATTAATCATGAGTGATTAATTAATCCCATCATGCGGAACAGAGGACGAGTCAAACGAGAAAATCATTAATTAATTAATCATGTTGATTAATATGACGAGGGCCGATTTTAATGTTTTCATCAGTTTTTGACTCGGTCAATTAATAATGGTGGTAATTTGTTGCATCTGTTCGTGGTGGATAATCGGAGGCGGCACTGATTTTTGGTTTCGGCACAACTTGTCGGCCACCTCGTCGGCTCAGCATGTCGGCCATCTCGTCGGCCACCTCGTCGGTAAAAAGGCCACCTCGTCGGCCCAGTTCGTCGGCCAGTTCGTTGGCCCAGTTTGTCGGCCAGTTCGTTGGCCCAGTTCGTGGGCTCAGCTCGTCAGCCCACCTCGTCAGCTCAGCTCGCCAGCCACCACACCGGCCTCATAGCCCAGCTCGTCGGCCACCCAATTCATCGGCCACCTTGTTGGCCCAGTTCGCCAGCCACCTCGTCGGCTCAGCCCGTCAGCTACCTCGCCGGCCTCACAGCACAACTCGTCGACCTAGTTCGCCGGCCATATCGTCGGCACAATCGTCGACCAGTTCACCGGCCACCTTGGCGGCCACCTCGTCGGCCACCTCGTTGGCACAACTCGTTGGCCCAGTTCGCCGGCTACAAGCTCGTCGGCCACCTTGCCGACATCACAGCCCACCTCGGCTATAGTCCACCTCGGCATCACAACCTAGCTCAGCATCACAGCCCACCTCGGCCATCACAAAGGGTCGTATAAGCCCTTCCACTTATCTGGTAAGTAAATACCCTGCCTACTTACGCATGTTATTTCTACTGATATAAAACCCAAAGGATCGAAAAACACCCTTTAGTTAGCGGTTTATTCCTCCTAGAAGTGTATTTAAAACTCCACTACAATGGAGTACGAACTAAGCATGTGCAAGGAAACCTTTCCTAGCAATAACAAAGAGACTGAACACAAATCTCTTGGACTAAGATTTACTCGACATAAGGGTATGAAGTCCCAAAAAAGAGACTCACTACTTCAAAGTAGCCTTGACTTTGGTCATCGCAAATGACAAGTACCCATACTCCGAAACAACTATGATTTCGGTCATAGCAAAGAAGGAGCATTAATACTTCAAACCAGCCTTGACTTCGATCATCGCAAACGAGAAGTATTAATACTCCAAAACAGCTATGACTTCGGTCATAGCAAAGAAGGAGCACTTATACTTCAAACCAGCCTTGACTTGGGTCATCGCAAACGAGAAGTACCCATACTCCAAAACAGCTATGACTTCAGTCACAACAAAGAAGGAGCACTTATAGTTCAAACCAGCCATGACTTCAGTCATGACAAAGAAGAAGTAGCGGGTCACTTCAAAAGAGCGATGACTCCGTCATCGCGAAACAGAAGCAGGCCACTTCGAAAAAGATCGATGACTCTGTCATTGTGAAACAGAAGCAAACCACTTCGAAATCAAAGAAGAACCACATTTGTTTCATAACGAAGACGAACTACCCCGTCCTTCGACGGAAAAATGCACAATTGACTCCGTCAAATTTATTTTTTGACGGAGCAAAGTAGTTCCTATTTACCTCGTTTTTCAACGGGGTGTGATTTATTGATTTCGTCCATCTCGACGAGGGAAATCAGTTCGCAAGCTCGCCTCTCTTCAGTGGGGTGTGATTTATTGACTTCGTCAATATCTTCTCGACGAGGGCAATCGGCTTGCAACCACATTCAACTCTACTCAACTATCATATCCTACATCATTTCCTCATCCTTACCTCTCTATGGGGGGGGGGTGTGATAGTACACGGCCTAACAGCTAGGCCTAAGCTAGGGGCCCAACATAGTTGGCCACCAATATGAGCTTGGCCCAATGCAGTTCGGCCCAAACACAAGGCACACTCGAACCACAACTCGGCCCATCCCAGCTCGACCCCAACACAAGCGGACTCATACTCCAACTCAATCTCGAAGACATATTATAGAGAGGTCGGATATATATCATAAAAGATATAGATAAATCCAAAGAGTCCATGTATATTATTGTTCGCTATTTTATTTAACACGCCGCAAGTTTACGGGTGTAACTGCAGATAGGGAAGCAAGGTCGTATCCACGGAGATTGTAAATTCAATAACTACTACCTTAGATTATTTTCCTCTATTTAGACTAACGAAAAGAGAGAATTATCTAAACTAATAAACAATTTAAATAAGAAACAAATAATAAGAGAAAAATATCCCAGGG
>JAOWBJ010000055.1:741075-751735 GCA_028566335.1 Monarda citriodora
CAATCTCACTTTATATGTAGAGGGCCCCTATTTTTCATTTTGCCTAGGGCCCCCAAATTGTCAGGAACGGCCCTGGCCGGAAGGGAGGGAGTACGACTACGATCACAATTCCAGTTTTCAATATTACATCCACATACAACAACAAACCAATCTACAGTACACCATTCTAATCCTACTTCCTATGCTCTACTTATATATAAAGTCATCACTCTGTGATAGGGGTCAAGAGAGAAAAAGAGGTGAGCCATAAAACTCCTAAGCCAGATTTTCAAACCTAAGATACAACAAATACAGTTAACGAAAAAAAAAAAACGAACGTAATCAGCATGTTAAGTCACGGCTCTGCTCTCTAGAATCTTCTCCCGGCAAGGAAACATTATTACCATGTATAGGGTTTAGCGTTGCCATATTATCTCCGTGGAAGGAAATGGATGTCGTCAGATTTGGCTTCGCTCCGCCGTAGGAAGCAGCTTCAGAAATAGGGTTAGTAGGGACGGTTCCGAATGAAATAGTTTGCTCGTATTTGGGTTTCTTAGGCTTTTGCTCTGGCTGGGACCCCTCAGGAAGGAAGCTGCCGATCACAATCTGTTGGAAGTCAAAAGGCTACTCTTATTAAGAATGTGAGTGAAAGGATGGTACTGTTCTCCTCCTCAAAGGAAGAGAGCATCGTTACCTGAACTGGGCCAGCTGCGACGAGCATGCCAGCTAGGCCTCCGCCCAATACGCGGCCATCGGGGCCCGCAAGGGAGACGCTCAATCCGCCTGATCTGCTTTTTGTAACACCATTATCACTAGGCATGAATGATCCAGTCAAAGAGAGGATTTCAAAATGACCCTGCGCAAAAAAGGAAGGGAAAATAACAAGGCGATTCTTCAATCTTTGTACTATTTTAAGTCGTGGAAGGGAATATCTGGGAAGGCTTTCACTCGCCTCATAAGTTAAAGTGCCACCAGAAGAATTGGGTTGGCGTAGCGTGACATTTGAGATAGAACCGTTTGCAGCCAGAAGGCAAATTGCTCGGGATACTTGTTGGGAAAAAGATATTATCTTCATCATGATATCCTGACACAATAGAAAAGGATATTAATGAACCAAAGAAGCATAGTCGTATAAAAAAGATAAGCTGCATCGTATGAAGTATTAAAAATTGTTGTACATCTGCTTCGAATTACTCAACTCTATTTACCATAATAATATCAATGTTCACAAGTGTTTCTCACAAGCACACAACAGTCCAACAAAAGATATTCGAAAAACCATATCTTTGTAGTTTTGCTCATTTGAAGTATGTAGAAATACAATCATTCCTCTATTATATGTTTTAAATACTTAGTTATATAATGAAACACCAGACTCTTTGAGATCCAATATTTATAGTGCCATAACAGGATATGTCTAGTGTCCAAAAACTTTTGGACGGCCACTAGACTATTAATTTAGTAAAAAACTTAAGTTTATGTTTTATGAAAAATAACACACCGTAGTTACAACATAGGTACAAGCAAAGAACAGACAAAGTCATGAGCCCTGAGTTAGTAAAGAGACACATGAGCAGTGAACATACGTATATTCAAATTTTCAGCTAACTTTTCAAACTAAATAATTTGTATCTTCAGTTTTCCTTCGTATGGAACCCCATGTTACTAAATTTCAAAATGAGAAACCAACACTGCAAAAATGAAAATGAAAATAAAATGAAATCATTGAAACAATTAGAATACCTCGCCAGAGTTTACAGTTATCATGTGAGGAGTAAAACTTCCACCAACAGGGTACGTCACAGGACTCCCTACAATAAACCAAAGGGATTTATTAAGTAAACTTCACAAAATTTGTGGTCGATCTTCCTCATCTGCATAGGACGCCACAAAAAAATTCGAGAGTTCTTTTGAAGGAAACCAGAATTCCATAAAAAAAAAAAGCATCTTGTTTATTACGACTCTCACCATGACAGTAATTACACTGATATCAGCAAGCAAGGGAATTCCTAAGAAGCACACATATTCCACTTAGAATGCGTAAAAGATCATTTCAGAGATCAAACAATGCATCCGTCTTCATTAATAGTAGTTCATATTGCAGTAGGCCCCAACTTTAAAAGTAAAACAAGCAAAAGAAGCATAGAGTGGGAATGGATTGTATAAAGATGCCTACATTCTTATATTTCAAAATCCCAACTCTTTTTTAAGACAGTAAATAGATTACCAGAATCTCAGGTAAGAATCCACACATATTACATCATCTCCTCATCATTATAATTTATTATTTCTTTCCAATTGTGCACACAGCAATTATTGAGTAAAAGACAGATCTTTTGTCTTGTCACATCAGATAGAAAAAAAAGACAACAACTGTAATCCAGGATGATTCTCAACAATATTCCATCACATTCTGCTCAGAGCATCAATTGAACTGCCACAATCCACATCCTCAAAGGGTCCCAATTCAAGATTTGGATTCTTTAAATATGCTACTTCAACTTTTAGCCCCATAAAAAAAAATCATTGAAAAAGCAAACACCACTAGATCTAACTACTATAACCAATGAAGGTAAGCAAAAAGATACCTGCATTTGCAAAATCAAGCTTGTTCTTCTTCTTGAGAGAGTCAACGGGGCGGCCTCCGCTCTGCTTCCAGCTCGGAAAATCTCCGGTGAGCGGAATCGAGGCAGATATCGGCATAGGCGACAATGCCATAATAGAGCCATCTGCAGCATACTTTCTTGGCCTTCCCCTCTTCTTCTTCCCATCAGCCGTCGATGCCGCTGAAGTTGGCGTCGGAGCCGGTGATCCACCAAAGTCGCCGGAATTTTCAACTCTTGGTTCCACACTGAAGCTTTGAGGGGCTTCATCACCTCTTACTGTGACCCCTGAACCATTTATCCCTTCCTTTTCCTCCATTCATATGCTAACAAACCAAATTTCTGCGAAATTCTTAAACCCTCAACTCTTCAAGATTCTTAAACCCTAATCACTAAATTAATAAAGGTCAAATATTTTGCAGCTCAAACACTCCAACCAGCTATAAATTTATAATTACATCTAGAAAAGAAAATCTTTCAAGAAGTAGACAGTTGAGCAGTTATGTAAACCCAAATATGACTCAGATTCCTGCATAAAATCTGCTGAGGAACTCTGCAACTCTAGAAATCAAGGGTGGATTTCTTGATTTTCAGAGATCAACATATTACAGCAGAGCTCTGCAGCAATAATCTGTTTTACTGAAAGACTGACTTTTTTTCTTCTAAAACTGTAAATGCATAATCTAAGCCATTGCAGAGCAAGAACAGAGTTACAGTTACAGAGATGAAATGGGAAAATATAATTTTGATGTCAGGAAAAATAAAATTTGGGACCGAAAAATTAGGGTTTTGCAAGAAAAAAGGAGATGAAGAAAATAAAGTTGGGGAAAATTAAGAAATAAAAATGGAATCAATTTTAATATATTGGAAATTAATTAGGTAGCCAGCAATATTTAAATTGCGAAATTCATAAGTATTAATTATGGTTAAGAAAATGGTTTCAGGTCCGTCTTGGAAATTTAATAAGTGGCATTAAAAAATAAGAAAGCTTTATATAAAATAAAAGTAATTTTGGGAAAATGATAAATATTTGAAATTAAATAATGTGTGTTTAATTATTTAAAGCTGTAAAGTTAACGTTGGAGGCATTCCAACTTTTCAACTCTGACCTGTTCTTTGTCTTTTTAGGTAAATAAAAGTCGACCAATTATTTAGGAAAGTGGAAATACCTGCCCTTGAATTTAGGGAAAATTTACTGTTAGAGCATGCGCGCCGGTCCGGCCGCCGCCTGCTCCGGTGCCCTCCTCCGCGCCCGATGTCTGCTGCAGCGGCCCGATCGCCGCTTCGCGCTCGAAGACCGATTCCCGGCTCGTCCAGTATGGAGCCCGGTGCTGCATCGCTCATTCAGACGATGGCTCAACCGTGCGACCGAGAAGCTGCCACATCACTTCCAACTTCATCTTCATTCTCTTCTAATTCCAAAAAATGTCGAGTTCCGACGAACACCCAAAAATGTCGAGTTCTGACGACCGCCTAGAACCACTACAAAATTTGAGGAGCATGTCAAAATTGCGTCTGAAACGTTCGACCTCATTGGTGCTGCCCAACAAGAAGAATGAGCTGAAGCATAATCATTCACCAGAAAACGCCGTACTAAGGGGAAATCTAAATCTAGGGAGGCGATCTACGAGCCACTATAGCGGATAACCTCTCATTCTAGACGTATTACGAAATCTATACGGCAAATACGTCCAGAATGTCTCCGGAAAAGCGGAGACGACATGATTTTATGTGCGAGTTCATCGAGCATAAGCTCAGTCTGAAGCCACTCCCCCGACCACCATCCCCTCCGGCTAAAAATTAAATATTTATTATGTTGTATTTTTTTCGATTGTATTGTAATTTTCTCTCTATTCAATATAATCGACATATTATTAAAAATTTTGATTCTATATGTCTTTAATCATTAATATGAAGTATTTAAAATTTGTCAAAGTAAAAAATAAATTTAATCTAAATGCTTTGAATATTAAATAATAAATTATAAATGGTTGCGACTTGCGCCCGGTTTCCATTGCAATAAAAAAAATTCGTGATCGGTCTCTGACACAATTCAATAAAATAATAATTATTATATTAATAAAATAATTCGCGACAGGTCTCGCCGAGCCCGCCACTGCAGATGCTCTGAATGCCACTCTTATGTTTCTGATTTAGTACGCCGATCATATAATCCATTCGGTCCTATGTAACATGAAATTATCTTTGTTTTCTTATTCGAACGTTTCGTTTAATTATTTTATTTCTTTAAAGAAAATAGTGATAGAAAATACCTCTTAATATTTTTATCTCACACAATTTTAATATGTGTGCTAAAAGTGATAAGAACTAATGTCAAGAAATAGTGGAGTAACAAGAAGGCCAAATAATAATAATTATAATACCTCTATCACGTAATATTAGATCTTAGTATTTCCAATTCGGAACGTCGGTAAAAAAAAAATTTATAATTATAATTTTTTTTTCTTATAATTAATTACGATTACGTATATTTCAGGCTTTTTAAATTTTAATGCAAAACTCAAACAATCTTCCAGCTCCATATGTACACGTGCATGCGCGTGTACGTGTGTTTTCCATTGCCAAAATTACAAGATAATGGGAGAAAACGTTTTGTGAACTTTTCGGTTTTGAATTTGGTGGAGTGACAAAAGAGCATGCAATTTGATTATTGATAAACTAAGCTCAAACTCTCTTCTACGTCCATTTGGCCCACTTGCTATTGTCAAACTCTCAAGCTCAAACTCACTTGTATATTTAAATATTTTTAAACAGCACACCACATTAACATTTAATAAATGTGGTATAAGTTATACTCACTCTCTCTCGTCGAGTTTGTCCTGTTTTATTATTTTACTATTTACATATATTCAAAAAGCATAACAAACTCGGCGAGACAGAGTGAGTACTTTATTAAATAGTAAGATAACTACACTCAAACTTTAAATATTTATATCTCACTGGCCGGAATTCGGTTTTGAGAAAATAAATACACCATGTTAGTTTAATTAAAATTTTAATATCAATCATTAATTCTTTTGAAAAAAACCAAAATTCCAACAGGTTAGTTCTTAGGAATTTCCAAAATAGGTGTTTGAGTTAATTGTGTTAGTAGTTTTTCATACGTAGTAGTTCTTTTCCTTAACCCTAGTTTGTGATTTCAAGTGAATTATAGTAAAATTTTTGCCTTGAGGCACCGCAAGATATCATCATGATATCTTGCAAAAACTATCACCGCGGTATTCCATGTTCTTCATTGTTTTTGCTATTTTCTGCTGCGTTCGTGCTCGAAGAGGCGCTCACGGAGTTGACCTCCGTGACACCTCTGTTTATCCCGCCACTCGATACCTTTACGGTGCGTGCTTTTTGAATACGTTTATTTCTATTCTTGTTTTAGCATTGCACAATTTTGTTTGTAAAATGATCCCTATTATATTTGGTTTATTTTGGCACATAAACTAAGAAAGTAAGTGATAGATTCCGATTTTGAGAACGAGTAAAACGTGCAAGAAAGTAAAAAAAAGACAGGAATTACGTGGTTCGATCTTTGGGTTTGGATCTACGTTCACGGGGAGAGAAGAATAATGTATATAATGTTTTTTAGTACAAGAGGGCGTATCCATCACATCTCTGCTACCCTCTATTTATAAGTATAGAGTTTTACATGCTCATGGAATTTAGTCCTATAATAATACTGATTCGGATTAGCCTCGCTCCTGGATTTGGGATTATCCCTTTGGATTTGTTGTGATCTTCCGAGTAATCATATCCCTGCTTGGAGTCTTTGTTTGGCCGAGCCCTTGTAAGGTTGGACCGAAGATCCTGGGCCGAGGCTATCTTCATTGTGGGCCTGCGGATGTTGGGCCTTGAGATTGGGCCGAGGCCTAGGTAATTAGGCCATATCTTATCAGAGCCCCCAAAAGTAGGAGTAGGGTACGAGGATAGATAGTGTTGGGAAAGAATTACTCCCTCCTTACGAGGACGAGGTTATGAGAAAGAATTACCCCCTCCTTACGAGGACGAGGTAAAAAGAAAGAATTACCCCCTCCACACGAGGACGAGGTAAAAAGAAAGAGTTACCTCCTCCTTACGAGGACGAGGTAAAAAGAAAGAGTTACCCCCTCCTTACGAGGACGAGGTAAAAAGAAAGAATTACCCCCTCCTTGCGAGGACGAGGTAAAAAGAAAGAAGTACCCCCTCCTTACGAGGATGAGGTAAATCGTATTCCGAAGCCATGTGGGATGATGTACGTTACTCCTTTCGTAGAGATAGGGTAACTTGTGCACCGAGGTTTTGTTTACCGAGGTACGTGCCCCCCTCCTCGTAGGGATGGGGTCACTAATATACCGAGGCGGTGATGTGGACGGTCGCCGAGGCTATGTGTATGTCGTGTCAGGGGCATTAAATGCGGCTGTTCACTTCTCAAAAAAGCTGCCAAAAGCGGAAAAGTGCAAAGTTGAACAGTTTTTTTTTAGGTGTATATAATACGCCATCGTCCTAACAAAAAAAATTCCATTCTTCTTCCATTTTCGTATTCTGCAATTGGAACTTCATTGCCTCCATGTTCTTAAACTTGCATCATTGGTCGTGTGAACAACTTCTTCGACAGTCTTCCACAAGTAAGTATGGTTGTTTCCTCGTCATCAACTACTTTTTTTAATTTTGTGTGTGTGCCGGGTTTTGTGGTGGGTGGGAAATCCTCAGTTGCTTATAGTGTGTGTTTCCCCATTTCTCCCGCGTCGGGGCTGGTTGCGGAAACCCCCTCTATATTATCTGAAATATCCATTCGAACACTTGCGAAGGACTTTCTCTTCCCTGAGAGGTTCGTAGTTTTAATACTGCGTGTGGGGGGTAGGGTTTTTTCTCCTGCCACCGGTTTTTTTTACTCTGTACGAAAACCATCTTCGTTCTGGTCTCCGTTTCCCTTTCTACCCCACACTTGCGGAATTTCTACAATTTTTTAGCCCGTAGGTCAGCTGACGCTGAATGTAGTTCGGCAACTAGTCGGAAGGTGGAGGCACATATTGTGGGTGTGCCTATGTCACTAGGAGTCCTTCTTAGGTTGTACCAACCGAAGACAAGTAAGGGTTGGTTCTATCTGCATCCTCGTACCGACTTTAAAGTCGTTACGAGGTCTAAAGTTCCTAGCCGACACAAGAAATTTTCCTTTTGTAAGATTGAGGGGGTGGGGGAGTACCCGTGGGTAGAGAATTCTCTCCCTTCGTCCCAGGTAGACGAGGACCTCGACACCCTCGTCGAGCCTCTAGTAAAGAGGAAGATCGTTGAGGGTGAATACGAGGAAGTAGACCTCGTTCAGGCGGGCCTGAGCCCTTTTAATACTCCCCTTTTGAGGCCCCCACCGGTGGGTGAGGTTTCTTCTTTCTGCCTCATCGTTCTATTGTATTGATCGGTACTGACTGATTAATTTTGCAGTGAGCAGGTTCGGAGAGAAGGCTGCTGGCAAGAGATTGAGGACCGACGAGTCCGATGTCGCGTCTGTGCCGAAGGTGGTGCACACTTCTCCCAAAGTCCAAACATCCCCCAAGGCGGGGATCACAACTGATGCCGGGGTCCATGCCCGGAAGAAGGTGAAGCAAGGGAAGCCTCCTCTCTCTTCTCCTACCGATGTGGAGGTCGCTTTGGGCACCTCTCCTACACAGCCACTCTCTGAGTTAACATTGGTGTAGTCATATGAGTTGTATTTGATAAGACATAGGACTCATACGAACTTGCGTGTAGGTGGTGGCTGGGCTGGTTGGGCCGATAAAGGCCTTGGAGGAGGCTAGTGCTCGGATGGCTATCCGGGTACAAGAGGCCGAGGCCTTCGCCCGAGGCTGTGCTGAAAGGAAGGCGGAGACGAAGACCACCTGGACTGCTGAGGTGGCCCACTAGGAGGCCGAAGTCCGGGGCCGAGATGACTCCCTGCAAAAGGCTAGGGAGGAGCTGAAGTATCTGAGGGCCGAGGTTGCTGCTGCTCATGACCGGGAGGCCGAGGCTGCTGCCTCTCAAGGGGAGGTGTTGGAGGCATTCCTGGAGAAGGTTCTCTTCTCTGCGCAGTTTGGGGAGGTGGCTGCTGATGTGGCCGAGGTCGTTAATGTGTCCGCCATTTCCAAGAAGTTGGAGGAGGTGGCCAAGGAGTTCCCCTCCTTAGACCTGGCCAAGTAGGGTAGACCACGACCCTGGGATGGAGAAGGCCTTGGTGGAGATCGACTATCTCCCGGCCGTGGTTGCGCCTGCAGAAGGGGAGCAGGGGGAGAATGCTACCGGGGCTGACGGAGCCCAGGTCGGCTCCTGAATTCCTGTATTTTTTTTATAAGGTCTTTTTGTATTTCAGCACCCTTAGGGTGCCAACCCCCTTTTGAGGGCATTAGTGCCCTTAATAAAAGAAAACTTGTTCTCCATTCTGCGTTTATTTCTTGAACTTTTAATAGACTATCACCACTTGTCATCGGATGAACTTCGGCTCCTTCGTGACCTCGTCAACAAAAAGGAAGGCGAGGTGTTGTATTGGCAAGGAATATCACACGATACTCGAGACGAAGCAGACGTAAAGTTTTTAGACCAACAAACCAAGTATGATGAACTATACACTTGTTTCCTTGAATTGGAGGAAAAATTGAAATTTTCCAACGACGATGCTAGGGCGATCACAGAAGAGCACGCTGAGTACGAGGCTCTTATATTACATCGAGGTGGACTCACAATCAGTGATATTCGGGATGAGTTTACCAAACGGGCCAAAGAGTTATTCAAAATCAAGGACGAGTTTGGGCTGGTGTCCCAGAGTTCGACAAACATATCTTGGTAGTACGGGACTTGTCTCGTATCTACAAGTGTGTGATGGACCCCAAGCCAAAGCTTCGTCGGTTCTTGGATAAGTATGTTCCCGTAGAGGCTCTTCAAGGACCGAACCCCCGAAGTGAAGTTGGCTATTCTGATGACTTTAAACGTCAATTAGCTGAGGAGCGTGAGCGGGCTTTCACCAAAAGGGCTCGATCTAGTCGGAAACGAGGAGCCTCCGGTGCTCGTGGCCGTGGACAAGGCGGAAGACGAGGACAAGCTGGTGGCCGGGGCCAAGATCGTACTGCGGAGACTCTGAATAAGGATTTCGTCGGAGATTGACTCAGCTTTAGTAAACGTTCCGGCTCGGCTTAGGATTTTGGCTGCCGAGCTTATGATGTATTTCCATTATCAACGCTCAAAATTTTGTATAATGTATGATTGTTCTTAAATATTCGAATCAGAACTTTATCACAACATTAAAGTGTTTGGTTAACTTGTTCGACCAAGTGTTCCTTAAACTTTTGCATTTTTATTGGAACTTAGTGATAGGTTCGCAGAACGTGTCGCAGAACGTGTCGCCGAACTTTTTATGTGAAGAATTGTTCTCCGAACTTAGGTTCGTAGAACTTGTTGGTTCCTGGTTTACCGAGTTTTATCGCGAGCAGTGGTCTCCTTTTATGCGCATTTTAGTCTCCTCGGTTGGCATAATGGGTGCCGAACTCGTTATGGTATAGCCTCGTTCACCATTTTATATGACGAACTCAAGGGGTTTGTGTTGTGTATATTATGTAAGAGGAAATGCAAGACTTAACTATAATTTGCACTTATGAAAAGTAAAATTATAAAAGAAAAATAATTTGAACAAACGTGTAAACATGCTGACCCTAAAAAAGAAAAACAGAGATCATCTTACACATAGTACTTTTTAAGATGGGAAATGTGCCACGCTCTGGGGATTGGTTCGCCATCCATCCGTGCGAGACGATAAGAGCCTTTGCCGAGGATCTCTTCTACTCGGTAGGAACCTTCCTAGGTAGCTTCTAGTTTCCCTAGCTTCTCAGCCTTACTAATCTCATTATTCCGAAGAACAAGATCTCCCACTTGGAATTGCCGAAAGCAGACCATTTGGTTGTAGTACCGAGCTACTTATTGTTTGTAGCGGGCTTTCTTAAAGTTAGTGACCTCTCTTTTTCCTTCAAGGAGGTCTAGGTCGGCTTCGAGTCCGTCTTCGTTCTCTTCGGCGGAGAAGTTGATGGTCCTAGGACTTGGTAATCCTATCTCGACTGGGATAACTG
>JAOWBJ010000055.1:843769-854300 GCA_028566335.1 Monarda citriodora
AGGCCAATTATTGACAAATTCTTGAAAATCGTTTACTTAAAATAATAGTTGAGATGAGGACGAATAAGGCATCTGAATTATCAAATCTTACGTCGGCTACTAACGGCCTTGGAAATAAGCCGCTTAGAAAATTTGTAGCGGAAAGAGTAGTTTTAAAGCATTATGTAAAGATGTTTGGCATAAAGAAATGAAGCTTATCGACCATTAAGGGTGAGACATAGATTGGTCGCTTAGTCTCAGGCGAGTGACTTTTAAATATGATGCGACGGTGCACGATCTTCTATTCTAGTGTAACTTTGAGAACGCTTGACATTAAAGTAAAACGGAATTCATTCAAAAATAAATTGTTTGATAGGAGCAAAGGGAAAGTACAAATTGTTTAATTGTTTACATAACCATAAAAATAATAAGGAAGAGTTTTGGACACCAAACAAAACACTAGATGAAAGTGTGAGGACTTGCACCACCAAGTTCTTCTTCAAAAATCATGTTCGTCAGCAAAAGCCCCCTCGCCACCACTATCAACCTCGACCATAACCTGCTCAACCTGCGCACAAGGAAAACGTGCACATGGCTGAGTACATTGAAGCACTCAGTGGACACTTTGCCCAAATCATTTCATTACCAGCCATATATATAGGAACATAGGGGTTTTAGAAAGAGCCTATGCAAAATAAAAACATCTCTTACTTTATCGCGTAGCCTTTCTTTAATACGTCATATCTGCCCTTAAATAACTCGATCTAGGGAGGTTGGCCGACCTCCACCTAGAATCTCGACCGCTTGCCTTAGCAAAGCGAACCTAAAGTGCACTACCTGAGCAACACATGCTCAGGCCGATCGTTTCTCAAACTTTTGGCACACAGCCGATAGATAGGCATCATACATCATTCATAAAACTTTATGGCATGGTAAGCTCTTTAAAGAAACATAACCATAATTTCTTCATAAAATAATCTCGCTCGGTGGCTGACCACTTGAGGGTTTTAACCCACATGAGGTTCTTAGTTAGAAAGCCTACCTCAAAAGTCGCTTGTTATCTGGCTCGCTTGGTACTGCTAGCTCACTTCTCTTCTTTCAAAGACCCTTCAGAAAGCAACGAGCTACTTAAGATACAATTTTAAGCGGGGATTAACTCTTGTTCAAAGTACATCTTATTGCTCGAGATTATGGATGAGCTTCGAGCGGACTTTATCTATTTTCCTTTTTCGAGAAAAGCTCTAACAGAGGAAGACTTATCTAAATTTTTCTTTCTAGAAAAGATCTATCAGAATAGGACTTCATAGCATTATCATAATAAAGTTCAAGCCTGAAACTGGAGCGATCTAACGCTTTTTTTATGAAAGAGAAATAAAATGTTTAGAGAATGGTGAAGACAGTGAAGGGTTCTAGGCTTTTCTAGTCACTTTCCGTGCTCGTTTCTACATTGAAGAAAACATACTTGAAATCATAGAACTTTAGTTCAACCTTTACTCAAACATTTGGTCACAGTGACTCGGGGAAAAACTCAAGGTTTTGAAAATGAGTTTGATTTAGTTGAAGACATGATATGGCTTAGGATTTTCCAAGCATAGACAAAATACCAACATTTTTAAAGAAACGGTTTGGAGATTTTACCTCAAGACTTTGAACGAGTTCTTAACTTTGGTTCCTTCCATTCTCTCGGTCTCTCTCTCTCTCTCTAGAATTTGAATGAAGTTTGAGAAATGCAGCAAAGAAATGAAATACCTAATGGTGGGGGTATTTATAGGGTTGTAGTGGTACCCTCCAGATCAAAGAGATTGTATTTTAATTAAAAGTAAAACAAATCTATTGGGTATGGTTGTTCTGCAAAAAGGGCGTATGGTACCAGTCAGTATGGGAGGTGGCATATTGCTGAAAGGTAAAGTTGATTGACATTGCATTAATTAGCAAAATAGGCACAAGCAAAGAGCAATAGGCCGGACCGGCACTCTAGGCTCTTACCTAGTGTAGGACAAGTACAATAATTGGTTGGCTCAGTCTGACACACACTCACCCGCTAAGTAACTTTCACTCTTGGATAAAGGCCGCTCCAAGGTTCGAGCGAATTTCCTTCACGAGCGGACTTCTTCTTCGAGCAGACTTCCTCAACGTCGCTCCAAGAAATACTTACTTCACTCCTTTCAAAACCGCCCTAACAACCTTCCTCTCAAAATCGCTCGTAAAATACGCTAACGCTCATGGGTTAAGCGGACTTAAAACCGCTTCAAACATTTCTGTCTCAACATGCTAGCGGTCTTGGTCAGAACCGCCAAAACCGCTACTGCAGTTTGCTCGAAAGCAACCTTTCACTCAACTCGAGCGATCTTACACGCTTTCCGCTATAAGCTCAGCTCGAGCAGAATTTCACCTCGGACTCGAAGTGAGCTCCGAGCCAGCTCCGAACTGTTTGGAGCGGACTCCCTAGGCTTAAAACCCTTACAACATATAATCCTTTAGCGATAATGCTCAAGCGACAAGCGGAAGTCACTTTAGTATATTAAAACAGTCATAATCATATTTTAAATACAAACACAAGTAGCCACCAGCTAAGACATTAAAACATAGCTCATATTAAAGTTTCTTGCTCGCTTTCGAGCATATTCCCGCATTCAAGCACCTTAAGTGCTTTACAACATAACCCCATCTCTCAAATTAAACATAGGCCCTGCTCCCGAGTTTTTAATGAGAAGAAAGGGAAGGAAAAGGAAGGAAAGGGAAGGGAAGAGAAGGTAAGTGAAGGAAATTAATATCCCTCTTATATGCTCCCGAGTTAAGAAGGAAAAGAGAGGAAACGCCACAATTTCCCTCCTCATGCTCCCGAGTTTCACAAGGAAACGAAAGGAAAAATAAAAAAAATTATATTATTACCCTTATTTAACATTAATTTGAAATGCCAATTTCCTGCATTAATTTAAAAATATTTCGAGCCGCTTTTACATTTCCCGTTTGCAGAAAGCATCCATACAAGTATTGCAAGTAACAACATCTGGGTGTATCTCATGAGCCACCATATTAATGCACCAAGAAAAACCTTTTATTAGAGAGTAACCACAAAAGAACGTTCAATTGCTTCGCTGCGCCGCAGGCCCACCCCATCGTGGCCAACACAGTGGAGGAGGGCCTCAAATTCCCCTTCCTATATTCCCTCTCCGACTTCGGAACTTTGCCCAACAAGCCCCAAAAAAACGTCAATATATTTGAATTTGCAGAGATTATACGATGGGATTTATTTGAATAGAGTTGGGGATTTGATCGAGTTGTTCGAAGCAGTCGCCTATACGTCCCCTCAGTAGCATTTCGGATTTTGAAAGGATTAACATTAATCTCGTATGGATTCCACGTACACAGCTTTACGGGATTGAGAGTAAGGTTGACATTATGAAAAATAGTTATTTCTTTCCTCTCATTTTCTCTCAATAGTGAACAGATTGCAAACGAGGGAAATCACAAAAAAATTCCCTCCATTCCTTTCATTTCCTTTGTAAAAAAACTCGGGAGCAAGTCTTGAAAGGAAATTATTTTTTATTTCCTTCATTTTCCTTCCCTTTCCTTCGTTTTTAAACTCGGGAGCAAGGCCGTGAAACCTGGTCACCTCATTCAAAAGAGCTCGATATTTTATTAATAGTAACTTTAAAACTTGGGTCGTTACAATTACATCTTAAGGATCGTCTCCCAATGTGTTTGTTATTTTCAATGTGCTATTTTCTTGATTATTGTTTGATGTATTGGTTTAAAATTGGGTGTCGGGTAGACCTAGTCAATTAGAATCATTATGGTTAACATAGTTGGTGAGTCGAGCACTTGGTAGTTAAGATAGTGGGGTTATGCTGCCGAAATTTTATTAGATTCAATTTATAAATGATAACATTTTAATATTCTTTGTTAAAATAGGTATGGATCCTCGTAGAGGTTTTCGTCTCTCTACTAGTAGTACAGATAGTCAACACGATCTGGATAGGGAGCACGAGTCACAGTCAGACGACTTGGTCCGGCTAATGGGGAGTGAGAGTTCGTCAGGGGTTCCTGATATCGAGTCGCCAGGATCTTCCAATCGACCTACCGATTTTTCTAGGGCCAGGAAGAACACAAAGACTGCCGACATTGCTGCTAGATGGCCTAGGTCACAGGACGGGATGTTACTTTTTGTGAGAGGTCCTGACGGGTATGTATTCATTATTAATATTTAAATAAAAAATTTCAGTTTATGATCATAATGACATACTTTTCTATCCTTTACTTATTTGTTTTGTTCAACTGAGAGAATTTAGACATGGAGGCTGAGGTCAAACTTATGAGGGTGAAGAACGCCTAGAAGAGCTACAATGTTGCACTGAGTGAGGTGAAGAAGACTTGGATTGAGAAGGAGAAGAAGGGTCTCATCACGGCCAGGCCAGAGTACACGAGTGTCGAGTTTTGGGATGGTATCAGACACTACTGGGCTCAGGAGGATGTTGTCAGGATAGCAAACATTAACCGTGGAAATCGGAACAGTGAGCCTGATAGACCCGGTACGAGGGTAAGCAAGCACTCATGAGGATCTAGGTCGACTCGTGTCGTCGTTCAGGCTATGGTTAGTATATTTGAATTATACTTTCAACTATTACTATTGCATCACAAATAGTTTGTATTGCAAAAAGATACTTTTTATTTTATCTCAATTTGCATAAACAGACCGAAGAGACTGGACTGACACCTGTAAGTTGACCTACGATACTTTCCTCTATTGCCACAAGAAGGCAGATGGAACTTATGTCACGGAGAGAGATCGAGCACTTGATATAAATTTTAATTAAAGTTTTTACTTAGTAGCTTATAGTACATTTAATTGAGTTTATTTATTATCTAACACAATTCATGCTTGAATTATATGAAAAGATTCATCGCATTGTCGCCAATGAAGGACGAGAGGATGATATACTTGGAACAATGTCATCCCTACAAGTCCCGGCGATATGGCACTGGAAGCGTCGGAGAAAGCCAACTAGTAGGGGTTCAACACAGAGCATCAGCGCTTCGGCCAATCTTTCGCAGGATATGCTCAAGGCCCATCTCAGACCCTTAGAAGAACAGCTGACGCAGCAACAAGAGGTTCTCCATAAGGTGGAAGAAGAGCGAGCTGCAGAACGTAGGGAACGTGAGGCCATGCTTCAGAAGATGGCATATTATGAGAAGATGTTAACTGCTCATTTCCCTCCTCCACCTCCTCCTGAGTGATGCATAGTTCATCATGTATTATACACTTTTTATATTTATTAAATGTTTAACACTTTTAAACTACTGACACATTTAGTTTGTTTATTATGTTGTATCGTATAATTTGATTTTTTGTATAAATGTTAATATTTATACCAATTCGATTTTTATTATATTTTATTTGAATTGACACAAGTGCCAAAATAATTGAGACAAGAAAAATAAAGGAAATTAAAATTTTGAAAAATCGGCGAATTACCGATGGAAAATACTCCGTCGATGATTACCAACGGAAAAACACCGGAGCCGATCCCGGAAGAAATCCGACGGCGTGTGTTACCGATGGAAATTTCGTCTGTAATTCCATCGGTATTACCGACAGACCTTGATTCCGTCGGTCATGTGATCACCGACGGCGATATTAACGACGGAAAATTTCTGTCAGTAAGCACATTACCGACGGAATCGAGGGGAATACCGACGGATTTTTCCGTCGGTAATCCTGACTTTTTTTTGTAGTGGATATGTATCATAAATGATATAGATAAATCTAAAATAGTGCATATAGGAGAAGACTTTGTATTAGAGTCTGACTCCATTCATGTACTTATAGAGGCTAGGATAGATTGAGATGAGACATAATTTCTTGTATTCTCGCATTCTATAGCTAATAAAGCTTTCACCCTCTTGCTCTGTAAACATTAATCATTTTTATTTAAATATTAATTATACCCGTCGCAACGCATTGACACTGCTAATTTATTTTTTTATAAGATTCACTAGTGTTTAAAATGCATCGGCCCAGTTCACGAAATAAAAGGACAAGAAGAAACACAAATTAGAGAGAGAAAAGGAGAAAAAATGATGGATTAGTTTTACAAAGACATTTCATCACTCAAAGTATATAGGTAAATAACCTATACTGTATTTAATTTGGTGGTAAGTAGCTTGCTAGGTTGAATCAAAGGCCACAGTAGTGGAAGGCAGCCAAGATGGGCCTTGAATCAACGACTCCACATTATATTTTGATGCCTCAACCGGAGTCATCGCGGGCTTATATCCAGCCCATGCAACCCGATTCTCCGTACTCGCACCCGCACCCGTATTCCGATACTCCCCGTACAAAATAGTGGCGGGCGGGTCCACATTGGGAAGCCATGAGATCCAGCCCTTGGGGTTCAAGAACCCTCCTATGCTACTTTCCATTACAACTGTTGTTGAGAAGTTTTTCCACGGACGGCCCAGATATGTTTGGGCCGTGAGGTTGTCCAGTGGGCTCATCGTGCACCGTTGGATCGAAATGCCCGTGTTCTGGTTCGGATCTTTCTTCCCTTGGGCCGTTACCGTGACGAACTGATTGGGCATGGGCTGCCTCGGCTGAATGTTGCAGTTTTGGAGCACCACGCCGGCGTTGCCGAAGATGAAGTCGATGGTCCCCGTGACGTCGCATTCGCGGTAGAATTGGCGGTTGGAGTGCGCGTAGAGGGTGTCCTGAAAGGCGTCGAACGAGCATCGATAGTAGACCGATTGGTCCGACCCCGACCGGAAGGCTACGGCCTGGTGCTTGGCGGCACCGGCCGTGTTCTTGAACGTTATGTCCCGAGCGATGAATCCTCTTCCGGCAATTGCTGCATAAAATCAAGTCATTTGACACGTCTCATTCTCCTTATCAGCAACTAGCGTGTTGCCCGCGCGTTGCGTCGGTAAGAATTAAATATAAATTGTATTTGTATTGGAATGTGAATGAACTTATTAAGCAAATTAAAAATAATAATTAGATATTAATTTAAATAATAGTTATTGGGCTTGAGAGTGAAAGTATAATTATTGTATTTATTGGGGCTAATTATCATAATATTTCCATAATCTATTATTTTTATTTGATTTATCTATTTTAGGAAAAAAAATAAGGGCATTTTAGACATAAGTAAATGTTTACACTTTTATTTTTGAGGGGTGGTATAGATAATCATTCAAATGCCTAATGAGTAATTAGCGGCATGTCTTTATTGTTCTTGGACAACTTGCTAACCACATGTAAGGCAGTTGCCCGTGGACACTAGACATCAAACCCATCCTATATGGAATATTTGCAATTTATGTTTTTCTATTTCAGCGCACTTCCCACAAAGATTATATTAATTACTTATATATATATACACACACTCACTAGAAGTATTACACTGCTAATTAACCCATCGATTTCGACTCATTAGTTACATAATTTTATGGATGTTGAATTTCACAACTATGATACATCATCATCAATTTATCACGCATGTACATACATTAATGAAATTGAAGCTGAATTGTGTGTGATTTGGCGAGTGATGCACATGAGTTTGGAAAGGAGAGAAACATGTAGATGCATAGGGAACAATTGTTCTACAACTCACATGCGAATGCAATGCGACATTCATCAACATATGTACATAGGTGGTGGATGTCTCTGCTAGCTAGGCCCTACCTAGTAAGTACTACTATTTCATGAGAAATTTTATCCTACGTATACATGTAGTGTACTCACTTCTCGCATATAATTATTTTAATAATTTAAAATATATTAATATAATAATCACAAATGAGGAGTGAATATACTACATGTACATGTAGAATAAAAGTTACTCTATTTTATGCTATATTTTTAGTCTCATTTTAATTAGGCACAAAAGACAAGACAAATGAATATATGAAAATAATAAATTTTAAAGAGAGAATTATTGTACTATTCGAAGAAACGAGACTAATAAACAAAAATTGAACCAAATAAGAGGTGAAATGAGATAGAGTTACGTATTAATTTGGTATGTCATATTTAATTAATTTATTACATATGCCGTGCGCATAAAAGTGAATTAAAATTTGCATTAATGAACTCACCAAACGGCGGCGTCGAGAAAGTGGGAGTGCTGTCGACGAAGTTCTTGCTGCCGGAAATAATGGAGACGCCTTTGCCGTCGCCGTAAATCATCACATTCCAGTAAGATTTGTCCATGTCGATGTCTTCCACGTATTCTCCGCCCTTCACGTATATCACAAACCTATCCAAGCTCTTCTTGGGAACCATGGCCACCGCCGCCGCCACGCTCGTCACGTTCCCGCTGCCGTCCGCCGCCACCGTCATGTTCGGCGTCGGCCGGATCTCCTGGAGGAGCCTCCTGTCCCCCGCCGTCACCCAGTCAGGGAATCCCGCCGCCAGCAGCCGCCTGTGAGCCGGAATCTTAAGATCCCCAACCGCGGCGACAATCTTCGTCACGATGGCCAAGCTGTTGCTCGCGAGCTCCGTCGAGTTCTTCATTAGCAGCTTGATTTCCCCGGTGAAGGTGGCGTTCGCCTCCTCCAGCGAGTCCAGGCACGTCTCCTGGTCCGTGGCGGCGGCGCTCAGCCACGTCCGCAGGTCGTCGATTCTGGAGACCAGACTCTCGCCGCCGCGGACGGCGGAGATGGTGTCGTTGAGCGACTCGACGGCGTCGTCCAGCACCGCGCTGCAGACGTTTAGGGCTTCTTTCACCAGCTTATCATCCGTCCTGTTGGCGTACTGCTTCGGAAAGCTAGCGACTTTGCTTAGAGAATCCATGGCCACCATTAAGGATAACTCGAAAATTTTGGCCGGATTTGTTGAGTTAGAGGATTCCAAAGTGGCGACGCAGGAGTCCTTGAAGCGAGTGACGCCGCAGATGGAGTTGATGGCGGCGGCGGAGACATCGGCGGCGGTGGTGGTGTTTTTGTGAGCTAAAGTTCCGGCGACAACTCCGACGGTGAGAAGGATGAGAAGAAGTAGGGAAATAGAGAGGATGATAGCGCGCTTTCGAGATTTAGCTTTGAAAGAAGCTTCTTCGAGCTCGTCTACTTTGCCGTAGCCCTTGAAGGAGTTGACAGAATTCATTTAGCTCACCTTCTTTTCTCAAATTTGGAGTATTGCCTCCTTTTTAATTACCCTTATATATTACGCATTGGAGTATTGCATCCTTTTTAATTACCCTTATATATTAGGCATAATAATTATTGGCCTCCGTAAATTTAGAAATTGTTACATTTTTATCACATTTGAAATGTCCAAAATACTCTCGCACTCTTCAAAAATAATAAGTAATGCATGCTACAGATCCGCGTTCGATACCTGGCTCATGCATTTATTTTATTTTTCATAATTCTACTTTTGAACCCGTTTTCACGCTCAGGCCCAATAACTACTCCCTCCGTCCCGTTTTATTAATCCGCTTTGATTCCGGCACAAAAATCAATAAAGCAGAGAGAATATTAAAATAATATTAATTGTGAGATAAAAATTTTGCCATGTTCGGAAATGAACTATTATATGAGGCGTCCCAATAAGGAAATATGGACTAATGAAACGGGACAGATAGAGTATTATTTTAACTAACATCTAATTTTTATTTTAAATTTGTTTTATAAATTCTTTTATATTGCAATATAAACACAATTTATGTTTAATTCTTCTCGTTACAACACGCGATACAACGCTAGTTTTATAGTACCACATTCCTCTCATTAAATTTGTCTCACTTTCATTTGTAGTCTATCTTATTAACCTCATTTTTAAATATGACAAAAAATATTTGATTACAATTAATTTTTCATCTTCAAAATTAATTACAATCACATGTTCCACTTTTTTAATTGACGAGCAAACATCAAACACTAATTTAGTGATAATAGAGACTATATACCGCTACTATATCCATTGTATTTCTAATAATACCTCCATCTAATTAGTATAGTCTTGGTTTGACCGAATATGCAAACCAAGAAAAGTGAGATATGTGATTATAATTAATTTTTTTAAAAAAAGTTAATCGTAAACACATACTTTTGTCATATTAAAAAGAAAGACTAATAAATGAGATATATGAAAGAGAAAAAATAACTCATCGGGAGGTAGTACAATGTGATTGTGATTGTCATGGTCGGTTGGATTCTAGCACTCTGTCTGTCACACGGAGTATTTAATTATATACATCTTTTTCCTTTCCATTTTTTTTAAATATTTGAAATTGCAGCTTTAAGAAAAAAAGGTAAAAGAATATACAAGAATAAGCCAAATCGCTTGTAATTGCGGTTGAGAGCAAAAATTTTCATTTCGGGGCCAGGGTTTAATTCCCAGTTAGTACAAATTAGGTAGATTAGGATTTACTTTAAAAAAAAATTGAAATTAGTTGTGGAATATGATGTATTATTAATTAATTAAATTAAATTGCTAGCTAATTGATTATAAGAGTTTATAATTGAAATAAGATTTGATTTTAGTTGGGCAGTAAACGGAATAGTGGGCAGCACGCACATGCACATTGAATTGATTTCCCAGCTGTAGTTT
>JAOWBJ010000055.1:859067-869761 GCA_028566335.1 Monarda citriodora
CCTCCCCCCTCCTGGACTTCAAACCCCAAATAAAATCCAAACACCCAGTATGGCAGGGTGGATTTTTCTTTTGTTCCAGGTCCGAGGCTCCGTGTTTTGAGTGGCGTGTACGCCCCATGGGTCGGGTTCCCGTAGATAGTTTATGAGAGCTTGAGGACGGGCTGACTAAGCTCGGCCTCTTTTCGCGACGATATACCGAGCACGAGCTCGCTGAGGCCGACCTCCGCGCCGCGGTTTTCAAGGGTGAGGCCGGTTATATGTGATTGATTTTGCTGCTCTTCCTATCTCCTCCTTTTTGTTTTTCTAATCTTTTTTTTTTTTTTGTAGTGGCTTTCTGAAGAGAGGAGAAGAGTTTAGGCTCAGGTCGGGGCAAAATGAACCCCACTGTCTCCTTGCCAGCCGGTCTGCAAGCGTCTAAGAAAGCAAAGGTCGTCTCTTCTTCCCACGAGAAAATCTCCTCCTCCCCAGTCTCTTCGGAGAGGACCCCCCCACTCGACGACGCCTCGGTCATAGTGACGAGGTTCACCCGGCAACCCGCCTTCCCTATTGGTCCAGTTTTGACCGAGGCTGGGGCCAGGCCAGTCAATATTTCTGCTGGTTCCACCGAAGACGCCGAATGGCCGTCTGACGCTGTGGAGGTAATGCATTACTTGTATATTCAACTTATCTTATCCTCACGTTTGGCTTATGTTGTTTTCTCCTGTTTCAGCAAGCCCGACGTGTCTTGGCCTTCACCGAGCAAGGCGCAGCCGAGCTGCGCCATCTAAACCAATCATTGGCCAAAGTCGAGGATGACCTTGCCAAGGCCAAGGAAGACATATCCCGTCTTCGGGAGAAGATCAGTGATTCTGAGCACCGGGCGTCTTTGGCCTTGCAAGCACAAAGAAATAGCGAGGCCGAGGCCGAGGCTGCCAGGGCCGAGGTGCTGGAGGTCCAGCAGCAGCAACAACACCAGCTCGAGGTGGCGAGCATGGTAACTGCCCAGGGCTGGGGCCTCCGTGCTTATACGGAAAAACTCTTCACCTGCCTCCAATCCTCGGCGATGGTGAGCAGCCTCGCTGATCTGATGAGGTCGGGTGGAGGGTTGGATGCTTATACCCAGGTAATAAAAGCGAGGCTGCAATCCTTGCCCTTACTGGATCACTTGGCCTCCACGTCTTCTCCTCTCACTGCCGAGCTTGTGCGGACGTGCACAGTGGATCAAGACGTCGTCATGGAGGCGGAGTACATATCGGCCGGTGTCGTAGAGTCCGCCGAGGTGATGCGGCCGTTGATCCTTGACACTGAGGAGGGACGCCGAACATACCGAGGACGCCGAACATGCCGAGGACCCTGAGGTCGGTGAGGACGGGGCCGGCGGAGGTGAAGGAGGCGGACGAGCTGAGGACATCGACCACGAGATGGTGGACGCCTCTAATGTGCATCAACCGGCTCATGATGCTGGAGAAGATGTATGAGTCCTCCTCTTTAGTTGTTAGGATCTTTATTTTTGTCGTATCTATGCCGGCCGCCGCGCCCACCTTGTGTACTTTTTGCTAGTCATTAATGAAGTTATTTTGCTATTCCCAACTGTCTGTCTTCCTTATTGCTTTCTTTTTCCTTCTTACTCTTGTAGTCCCCTTCGCGTCCTCACGAGTACTATATGGCGAGCTGCAGAGCTTGTCACACAAGCTTTTTCATGCAAAACAGGACACTGAGTACTGGATTGAGATGTACAGTCAAGCTACTGACGATGCCGAGGACGCGAAAAAAGACGCTGAATATTGGATGGATAACTACACCCGAGCTACTGACGGAGCCGAGATGAAGGTGAAAAAAACCCAAGTAGAGCTCGACAGACTAGCTGCACAACTGTTAGATACCCAGCAATGCTTAAAAGATTTGGAATCTGAGCATGAGAAGACCGTCCGAGATAGATGGATCATTACCGAGGAGAATGTTGAATATGAAGACATCATCCGTAGGAATGGCAGTCTCACTATTACCGAGGTCGAAGATAAGATGTACAAGGTGTGGCAGAAATGTGTACCTCTTGAGAGAGATGGTCGCGTCTTTACAGAGGAGTTCTGGTCTTACGTCCACGAGCTAAGGAAGTATTCCAAAATGTATGGCTTGTATGAGACCCGCTACCCAAGTCTTATGAAGTTACTCGCAGAGACCCCCTTCCTCGTGGTACTACCATAGTTCCTCCCGATCCTTATGCCGAGGCAGAGAGACGCCGTGGTAGGGGTCGGGGGAATAGATCGGCCCCTAGCTCACGTGGCCGAAGAGGACGAGGTAGTGGCCGAGGTGGGCAAGTGGATCTGCAGCAGCTAGATGCCATACTTCGTACTGGCACCGCTGATGGTAGTAGGACTGGTAGCTCATAGATTTCATACCTTATTTCGCTGTGGACCTGCCATCCTTGTAACTTTAACAATTTGTTCACTGATTTAAGTCGTAGTTATATCATAACTTCACTGATGCTTTGTAAAGTGTATCTTTACCTCTGCTTCCGTCGGAGGGAGCGATTCTCCTCGTTCGGTTTGGGTGTGAAGTTGGCGGTTCTCGGGCTTGGCAAACCGATTTCCACTGGGATGACTGCCTCGGCTTCGTATACTAAGCTGTAGGGTGTTTCTCCCGTTGCTGTGCGAGGTGTTGTCCGGTATGACCAGAGGAGTTGTGGTAGATTTTCTGCCCATTTCCCTTTAGCTCGGTCAAGACTTGTCTTCAATCCTTTAATCAACTTTCTGTTGGTCACCTCGGTTTGTCCGTTCGCCTGCGGGTATGCAACCGAGGTGAACTTCTGCTGAATTCCGAGCTCTTCACACCAACTCTGGAAACCTCTGTCTGCGAACTGTGTACTGTTATCTGACACCAGGACCTTTGGTATGCCAAATCGACAGACGATGTATTTCCACACAAAGGTCCGAGCCTTATGGCTAGTGATTGTTGCTAAAGGCTCGGCTTCTACCCACTCGGTGAAATAATCGATGGCTACAATGAGGAATCTCAGCTGTCCTGGAGCTCGTTCGAATGGTCCTACTATGTCGATTCCCCACTACATGAACGGCCATGGGCTCTGCATGCTGGATAGCTCAGTCTGCGGTAACCTCGGTACGTTGCTGTGTACTTGACATTTCACGCATGTTTTCACCAGTTGTGTAGCGTCCTTGACCATGGTGGGCCAGTAGTATCCCCACCTTAGTACTTTCTTAGCTAATGCCCTGGCTCCAATGTGGCTACCGCATGACCCCTCGTGCACCTCCCGGAGTACATAGTCAGCTTCCTCGGGTCCGATGCACCACAGTAGCGGTTGAAGGTAGGCTTTCTTATAGAGGACTCTCTGCTGCTGCTCGTATTGTGTAGATCGGCATAGGATTTTGTGAGCTTCAAGCTTGTCGTCTGGTAAGCTTCCGTTCAGCAAATAGGAGAGGATTGGGGTTATCCAATTTGGCTCCGTAGAAACTAGAAAGGGACTGGACTTCAGTTTCTTCTATACTCCGGTGGCTTACTTCTTCCATTAGGACTGAGTTCGTCCCGAGGTTCCCTTTACTCAGCGCATCAACTCTAGTATTCTCCGCCCGTGGAATCCGGATAATACTAAAATATGAAATTTTTTGTCGCCATTGTTGAGCTTTCTCCAAATGCTTCTTCATTCGTTCACCCTTTGCTTCACTTGTCCCCAACATGTGCCCTACAACTACTTGGGAGTCGCTATGGACCTTTAATTTCTGGATTTGGAGGGCATGTGCCAAGCGTAGCCCGAAGATTAGAGCTTCATACTGTGCCTCGTTGTTAGTTGCAGGAACGGTGAAACGAAGTGAATGGGTTATCTCGTAACGATCGGGGGCGATGAGTAGGATTCCTGCTCCACTTCCTGACTTTGCCGATGCTCCATCAATGTATCCTAACCAACAGTCGGCAGGTTCGACTTCGGCCTTTTTTCTTCCTCGGCGGGCGGTGGTAATGGTTGTGGTTCCTCCTTCAACCGAGGTTCCACTAGGAAGTCTGCGAGAGCTTGCCCTTTGATGGATTTTCGAGGAATGAACTCCAAGGAATATTCCCCAAGCTCAATTGCCCACTTCGCTATCCTTCCCGTCGTTTTTGGTTTAGTGAGGACTTGGCGAAGCGGAAGGTCGGTGAAGACCTGTGTGGTGTGGGCTTGAAAGTATGGGCGTAGCCTTCGTGAAGCGTTGACCAATGCCAGCGCGACTTTTTCCAGCGGTTGGTACCTTGTCTCAGTACCTTTGAGAGCTCGGCTGATCAAGTACACCGGTTTCTGCTAACACCCTTCTTCCTTGACCAGCACGGCGCTGATCGTCTCCTCGGATACAGCAAGGTACAGAGAAAGATTTTCTCCCGGGGTGGGGCTGCTAGCATCGGTAGCTCGGTTAGGTATTTCTTCAGCTCATCAAAGGCTCTCTTTTGGTCTTCACCCCAGTCGAGCTTCGGAGCCTGCTTCAGTGTTTTGAAGAATGGCAGCTGCTTCTCCGCGGCTTGTGACAGGAATCTACTGAGTGTCGCTAGGCATCCCGTTAGCTTCTGTACGTCGTGGACTGATCGAGACATCGCCACGTCTTGTATGGCTCTAACTTTGGAAGGACTGGCTTTCAGGCCATCCTTCGACACCAAACACCCCAAGAACTTCCCTGTTCCTGTGAGGAAAGTACATTTCTTTGGGTTGAGCTTCAAATTGGCCTACCGGAGAATTTCCAGTGTCGTGTGGAGGTCGGTGATGCACATATTTGGTTCCCCGCTTTTGACTACAATGTCATCCACGTAGACCTCCATAATTTTTCCTATGTGTTGCTTAAACAGTTTGTCCACCATGCGCTGATAAGTCGCGCCAGCGTTTTTCAATCCAAATGGCATCTTCTTGTAAGCAAAAACAACGAAGTCGGTGATGAACGCAGTTTTAGCCGCATCGTCTTCGTTCATTAATATTTGATGGTACCCCTTGTGCAAATCCAAAAAACAAAAATTTTAAAACCTACAAGGGCTTCCACCTTTTTATCAATGTTCAGCAGAGGGTAGCAATCCTTGGGACAGCGCTTATTGAGGTCATGTAATCAATACACAACCTCCAGCCACCTCCTTCTTTCTTTACCATCACTGGATTGGCTATCCAGGTCGGGTACTTGACCTCGAAGAGAATCTGAGCTTCCAGGAGTTGCTGAACCTCGGTTCGGATGACCTCGTTTTGTTCCGCCACGAACAGTCGCTGCTTCTGCTTTACTGGTTTGACTGCTGGATCGATGTTGAGCCGATGCGTGATTAAGCTCGGCGAGACTCCAGTCATATCTAAAGGCGACCGGGCAAACACATCTCTATACGACCAGAGGAGCTTTATTGCCGTTGCTCGGAAGTCCTGCCCCGCTGCAAATCCGACCTTAACTGTTCTGCTCGGATCGTCCTCGTATAGCGGTACTTCCAAGGAGCTCGGACCGAGCTGGGGCTCCTCAGGCTGCTGTAATTGCTATGCCTGCTTGTGGAGGGCGGACGGGTCAGCAGCTCGGAGAGCTATCTGCATGCACTCCTTGGCTCGCTCCTGGTCCCCCCCGGATAGACGCGATCCCCCCCTTGGTAGGGATCTTTATAGTGAGGTGATAGGTGGAGAAGACAGCTCGGACCGCGTTCAACCAGTCCCTCCCAAGGATAATGTTGTAGGGAGAGCTAGACTTGACTACGAAAAACTGGATCCAGGCTGTGGAGCTCCTTGGTGCTTTTCCTACGGTAACCGGAAGGTTAATTACTCCTTCCGGTGTGGTGCACTCTTGCATAAAACTCTTCAGCGGCAGCGGTGCTGGTGATAGCTGAGCTGTATCGATGCCGAGCTTGTCGAAGCAGTCCTTGAATATGATGCTTACCGAGGCACCACTGTCCATAAAAACTCGATGAACGAGCTTGTTAGCCACCCCAGCTTGGATAACAATGGCGTCCTGGTTCGGAGTGATGGGCGGCACCGGATCATCTTCAGAGAAAGTGATCGATCGCTTCTTCCTTCTTGAGGCGCTTTCCTACGGGCTTGGCCGAGGTTGAACCTCGGCATTATGCCTTCAGCGATGATTTCGTCTTTCCTACTGGCATGGCTGTGATCGTAGTGATGACCCCATCGTACTGGGGCTGGGGTTCATCATCCTCTTCAGGATCTCTCTTCGTCTTTTTCTCGGGAGGTGGAGCACATCCCGATCTTCCCTGCTTCCATTTTCCTTTTGTCTGGCGGCGGTCCTGATACTTCCTTAGCGGCCCAGTCTTGACCATAGCTTCTATGTCCGCTGCCAGATCTCTGCATTCCTCGGTCTCGTGAACGTGGTCTTCATGGAATGCACAATACTTGTCATGGTTCCTTCTTTTTGACGACTTCGCCTTGGGCTTTGGCTTATCAAACAAGTCGCAGTGCAGCTCAAATATGTAGGCCCGAGGTTTGTTTAACGGAGTGAATGGTGGCTAGATCTTCTGGGGCTCCTGCCGAGGTCCGAGCCGAGAGTGCAGTGGTCCTTTCTGTAGCCATTCAAAGTCGCTTCGGTGACCGCGGCTCTGCTCTCCACGTTCTTCATTCCTTTTCTTCTCGCCCTGGGTCTCACCCAGGGATCTCTTGCGCCGATCTGCTTCGTCGGCGCGGGCGAACTGGTCTACAATGTGCCACATCTCGTGAGTAGTTCGCGGGTTGGCTCGGATCAACTCTTTGAAGAGCATTCCTGGTAGGATACCGTTCTGGAAGGTTGAGATAATGAGCAAGTCATTGAGATCCTCAACCCTTAGGCACTCTTGGTTGAACCTGGTCATGAAATCGCCGATGGACTCATTGTGAGCTTGCTTGAGAGACATAAGATGGGCCAGGGTGAGCTGCATCTCGGCCTTTTGGAAGAAACGTCAGTAAAAGGTTGTTACCAAAGCGGCGTAAGAGTTGATACTGCCAGCGGGCAATCTATCAAACCAACGTCGGGCGTTCCCCGTGAGTAGTTCGGGGAATACCTTGCACATGTGAACCTCGTTGAGCAACTGGTTCATCATATTGTACTGATATCTCCCCACAAAGTCACGAGGATCAGTAAGGCCATCGTACGTGAACGGTGGGACCTTGTAGTTGAATAGGAGAGGTGTGTGGACGATGTCGTCCGAAAGTGGGGTACAGAGAGCTCTGTACATTTCAAAACCGTGCATCGGCTCCTGAGGCTGATACGGTGGTAAAAATGGTGGAGGTGGTGGTATGAAGGGAGGTGGCGGTGGTGGTGGTGGCACATTGTGGGGTGCCCCACCCTGGTGGTCATTGTACGGTGGAGGTGGAGGATGCACTGGAGGGGGATTGTGCGGTGCTTCGCTCATGCGGCTATCTCGGCGAGAGGGCTCAGGATCTCGGTTCCTTCGCGGTCGGGAAGTTGCTTCTCCCTCTCTCTCTTGTCGGGGCTGTCTCCTCCCCTGACGGATGAACTCTTCAAACTCCCCCTGCCGTTCCTCCAAGAATCGACGAATAACCTCATTGAGATCAGGCTGGTCGACCTCACGTCCTCGCCTCTGGTTCGGGCGAGTGTTCCCCTGCTCATCAAGGGTCTCCACCAGGCCTTCATCGCGAACCGATTCCTTCTCAGGCCTGCGGCCAGGCCTTCTCCCGCCGTTGTTACCTCCTCTGTTAGCACGCGTAATCGCCATCACACTGGAAACTAGGTTTGTAGTTGCGAGAAATCACGAATTTGTTGTTCCCACAGATGGCGCCAGTGATGATTCCCTAACTCTCAGTTCAGATTATGATAGTAAAAACACGTAAAAAAACACGAGGGTTTAACGTGGTTCGATCTACGGAAGTAGATCTACGTCCACGGATATAACGGCGCTTATAGTTATATTGATAAAACAGTGGAGCCATGGAGTACAAGAGAGCGTGCCCTAATTCTATGACAACTAGCTATTTATATGAAACTATTTTCTGCATGGGCTTTGCACAGCCCATGTCTTGTGGCCCATGAGGTTTCCTTGGTTATACATGGTAAGTTCCAAACAATCCGCCAATGATTCCGCCTTAGCTAGCTATTCAGAACAGGCCATTATAACCTTCCAAGATAACGAGAGTAATCGGTGGCGGAAATCACAGTACTGAGTAGCTTCTGTGTACGGGTAGAACCTCGGTGAATGAGAAGAGCGCACCTCGGTGGAATCGAGGCGCCCTAGTCTTGCTTGTCGTTGTAAGTTACACCTCAGTGAAGGCCGAGGTGTCCACTTGTGCTGGTGGGAGCAACGGCGAGGGCTTATGCTTTGACCGAGGAACTTGCCGAGCTTCCTAAATGCTTAAAAGGTCCAATGCCCTTTGTTGGGCCAGTCGTTGCAGGTCCATCACGAACTGGGCCTGGTGACTGGATGAGCGGGTATTGGGTCATACTCTATCAATAATGAATGTTGACAATTACCACAGACCGAAGAGAGAGTATGTCTTGATGTGGATACGTCTCAAATTTAACTTTTTTATGGCTACCGTTAAATTTCATGTTACTCGTTTCGAAAAGGAAAAAAAAATGGTGGTAAGCCTTGGCACAAGGCTCACCTAATCAAATTCAATCGAGCATCCCTCGAATTTTTAGGTTGAGTTGCATCATCTATCAGGTTTGAATGTTTTCACCAAAACTGCGATACACTACAAACATTTGTTACAGTATGCTAAAATCGTTGTTCCATTTCTGTATTCACGAGCACCACTACATTAGAATCATTCAGGTATGCACTAGAGAGTACAAAAGGTGGGGTGAATGCAATTGCTGCATCGGAAATCTCCACCTTGAAGAAGGTCGATAATCGCCTCCATATAACGTAGAGTCGGACCGGACCCTATCAACTATTCTGGCTATCTTCGTGTCATACGTTGTCTTTCTCGTTTACGGAACCGGTCCAGCATGAACTCATCCGTGGCAGCTTGCCTTCGCCCAGCACCCTCTACAACTGGATCCTGATTTTTAGCCTCCACACCAGTTTCCTGCGCTCCCTTCTTATCCTTGTGAAGTTCTGGATGGTCTGAAATTACGAATCAAGATAAACACAAATATATCAGCCAAGCATTTAGGACTACAAATAGGAGAAATAACCATCCTCCTCACTAGAAAAAGCCATTATAATGCATTAGTGGATTGATGAATACTGTAGTATATCCACTCACAAATCCAGATCAAGGTTATACGTCGGACAATCTGTGGATAGAGCAAATTATGATAGGTAAAAACCACAACATGACTGAAGGTGGTCTTGAAATTGATAAAGCCAGCGTTTGAACTAAAATGAAAAGTCATACCTTATAAGTTATGCTAAGTTGTAACCTAATTATCAGTCAACTTTCTTTTAGCTTTGCCACTCACATTCCTTGGGCCATGGAATTTTAACATCGGCATAAATTCTACCGAAGATTTAAATTATCCAGCACCTATCTAGAAAACCACATTATTCTACCTGTGTTTTACTGTAATGTGAGTTGCTCATCAATTAAAAAAAAAATTAGCTCAAGGAAGCATGGTCACAACATTAACATAGCTTGACTTAAATACTTGATAAAGCTTCCCAGACAGGTCACGCTGAAATTGGTAGACTTAGCATCAAACAGCAGAACCAGATCCATTCCATGACTCCTTGTCAGTTAAAGATGTCCTTAAAGCGAAAGATTATGCCAGAGACAATATAATATGCGGAGACATAGTTTTCCCCATATACTACGTAATGCCAAAAAAACGAACTCACCTTTCCTAAGTTTATCTGCATAGTCCTTGCCACGCTGGAAAAAGTCAGCACTGAAACTTGAAGGAATGCTGGAGTCTGCTTTTGTACGACCCACGAGCCTTTTCTCCTGTAAGAGTTTTTTGGCAGCCTCTGTCTCCTCAATATTTCTTAGTTTGAATCTGCAGAGATCAATAGTAGTTAATCCATAAGCAACATTTCAACAACAGTAGCACTTACGAAACAAGAACACTATTTTGGAACCAAGCATCTGGCTCATTTTCAAAGAATGTTTACGATGTTAAAATACCATCATATGACTGACCCACATAGTGTGTTGAAGCTAAGTAGTTATTATCATCATTAGCTTTAGCACGGTAAAAGAAGGTCCAGAAAGGGAGAGTCATCGGTAGTTTTTATCTGCCAACCTTTCAACTCAAATAGAATGCGATATTATTAAATAGATAATAATTAGTAGTATTATTTAATAGTGGATTATATTTATTTCCTAGTATTAATTATATTAGATTAGGGTTTATTTATGGGCCTAGGGTTTCATAATATATGGGCTCAGGGTTTCATTAGGGTTTCATTAGTTCTTATAAATAGGGCTTGTAATTCCTACGTATTATTCATTCAGAGAATATTGTTTGCAGTATATTGCTGTGGCCTCTTCGGAGGAGAGTGTTCTTTTCTTTTTATTATTATTTCCTCTTCGCGATCCATTCTCTATCAATTGGTCCGACCTGCCGGATCTAAAAGATGGAGAAGTTAGAGAAGATCATGAAGAAATTGGCGGTACTTGTGGGTGAACTCCGTTCAGGAGTCGACGCCGTTAAAACCACCGTCGACAAAAGCGCATCATCACTCGCTCGATTTCAAGAAATTCTGACTCGGTACTGCGCTGACTTGGGCGTCACACCACCCTCGACCGGTTCTGGTTCAAACCACCAACCGCCACTGTTGATGCCCGCCGCCAAGCCCCGCCGCCGCGCTGCGCGCCACAGCCGTCGCCCCCGCCC
>JAOWBJ010000055.1:1022460-1034648 GCA_028566335.1 Monarda citriodora
GTAGGTCGGGCCTAGTGATTGGCCGAGCACGGTGTTGGGCCATACTATATCAGTTAAGGAATGAAAAAAAAATTACCGGCTCTAGTAAAAAATAATTAGTTATTGTCAACTTTTTCAGTTATAGTTAGTTTTTTCGGTATGTATCTATACATACTACCTGTCATCTTATTAGATTAGTCATGCTTTCCTCTTTGTTTCATCTCATTTATTAGTCCACTTTCCTAAAATGACAAAAAATATGTGACTACAATTAACTCTCTCTTCTTAAAATTAATTACAACCACATATCTCAATTTTCTTAGTTTGCATGTCTGATCAAACCAGGACTATATATTTTATTAAATTCTCGTGGTTTTGGCTTTATTTGACAATAATTTTATCAATTTATATTAATCATAATATAATATATCTCCATTTAAATTATACTAATCATATCAATTTGTTAAGGAATTCTTTGCGGGGTAAAAGACCATTTTCGACCTTCTTTGTGTTGTAATCCATCCTTTTCCATTCTTTTAGCACGTGTGTTTGTTAAACATCAAGTGAGTGTTTAGTATTTTGATGGATTTTTTTTTTCTCTGATGAAATGTCGGTCGATCTCCACATATTTCTTCTTATCATGTTGAATCGGGTATGCTAATGGCTGCCTTGTTGTCATAGTAAAGTCTGCTTGTGACTTTTGGAGGAAACCCAATTTCAGTGAGTAACCTTCGTAGCCACAAGTCTCAGTAATCCCCATGCGTAGCTCCACGGAACTATGCCTCTGCACTGGATAGAGCCACCACTTTCTGTTTCTTACTCCTCCAACTTACTAAGTTTCCACCTACAAAGGTGAATATCCAGTAGTGGATTGATATTCAACTGGATTCCTACCCCAGTCTGCATCTGTGTAGCCTTTTATTTCCAATGTCTCCCATTTCCTAAGAAGAATACCATAACCCACTGTTCCCTTCAAATATCTTACAATTCTAAGTGCTGCCTCCATATGTTCTTCCTAAGGCTCGTGCATGAACTGGCTTACATTCCTACAGCATAAGCAATGTCAGGCCGTGTGTGAGCAAGGTAGATGGGTTTCTTTACGAGTCTCTGATATCTTCCTTGGTCAGCTGGTGGAGCCCCATCAATGACTTGTAATTTGTGATTAACAGCAATGGGAGTATATGCAAGCTTGCAGTCAAGAAGTCAAGTTTCAGTCAATAAATCTAAGACATATTTCTTTTGTCTTAGAAAAATCCTTTTTTTTTCTGATCTCAGCACTTCAATTCCAAGGAAGTATTTCAAGTTCCCAAGATCTTTCATCATGAATTCCTTGGACAGGTTTGTCTCCAATCTTTCCATCTCCTCTTTATCATCCCCGGTGATGATCATGTCATCGACATAGATGATAAGACATGTTACCTTTTTTCCTCTTTTCTTCAGAAACAGGGTGTGGTTAGCGTTGCTCTATTTGTATCAATTATTCTTCATGGCTTTGCAAAAACGACCAAACCATACCCTTGGAGATGGTCTCAAGCCATAAGTGTCTTTCTCAGCTTGCAGACTTGTCATTCCTCGAATTCATCAGGGAAGCTGGGTGGAACCTCCATATACACGTGCTCATTTGGTTTCAGGTCTTCGTGAAGAAATACATTTGTTACGTCGAACTGATGTAATGGCCAATCTTTGCACATTATAACTGCCAAAAGGACACGGACGATGCTCATCTTTGCCACGGGAGAGAATGTCTCATCACAATCAATCCCATAAGTTTGGGTGTAGCCTTTACCTACCAGCCGAGCCTTGTATCTCTGTATAGTCCCATCAGCTTTCCTCTTGATTATGAAAACCCACTTGGTCCCAACTAGCTTTTTCCCTTTTGGCAGAGTACTCTTCTCCCAAGTCTGATTCTGTTTTAGTGCATCCATCTCGATCTCCATGGCCTTTCTCTAATGATCGTGTTTCATTACTTCCTTACAGAGCTCGGAATATCTTCCTCATAAAGTGTTGTCTCGAAGGCCTTTGCCTTCTCAGTCATCAAGGCTCTGCCCTAGTCTCTAATGGAGTAAGGAGTTTTCTGCCTTTTCCATTCTAGAGAATACCTCTTCGAGGGGGAACTCGTCGAGTGCTTCTTGGAGGAAGGGTGCGTAACTATGCACTCCCGTCATTCTTCGGTTTAGGGCTGCCAACATTATTAGTACATAAATCAATAGTTTCACCAGTGACAATATCTTTTACCTCTGGCTCAGGGATATCGGCTGGAGAGACTGCTGACTCTGGAACATCTTCTTCAGTGGCCTCCACTTGTGTGCCAGATATTCGCTCGATAGTAATGCTAACATCCTCTTTAGATTTTCCATCTGGATTGGGCTCAGACTCATGACTAGTTTGACTAGGTATGAAAGGATATGATGTAATAGATGGGTGTAGCCAACTAAGTGAGTCAATTTCAATTTTGGTTCCAGAATTGTTCTCCCCTTCACTCTTGAGTTGACTATAGAAGTATTCGGTTTCCATAAAGTCACAATTCATGATGACGAACATTCTCTTTGTTTTGGGATCATAGCAGAGATATCCTTTTTGGCAGACCCCGTATCCGACAAACTCTCATTTGATAGCACAAGGGGATAATTTTGAGCGCTCCATTTTGAGAATGTGTATGTATGAATACGGAGCACCCAAAGATTTTGGGATCAAGGGCGAGAGGAAGAGGTAATTTGGTATGAGCGGATAAGATGTGGATATAACTAATGAGTTTGAGGCTTTTTGTGGGTAGTCGGTTCATTGTATAGCAGAGGTAGCTAAAGCTTCAGCCAAAAAGAGGTTGGAACTCTAGAATCTACAAGGGGAGCTCTGGTCATTTCTAGTAGGGTTCTATTTTTCCTTTCGGCTACCCCGTTTTGTTCAGGTGTATGGGGGTAGGTGGTTTGGTGTATCATGCGAGTTTGGGTGACAAATTTCTTAAATTTGTGGTTCACATATTCACCCATTATCAGATCGAAGAATTTGGATTTTTTTCTTCTGATATTGAGTTTGAACGAAGGTATAAAACATGGAGAACTTCGCAAAAACTTCAGATATGGTTTTCATGAAATATACCCAAGTCATACGGGAACAATTATCAATGAAAAGTACAAAATATTTAAAACCACCTCCACCCAAAACAGGTGGAGGGTCCCAAACATCCGAATGCACAAGGGATAAAATGTGTTCCATGAGAGTATTACTGAAGCTAAAATTATGTCTATGACTTTTAGCAAGCAAGCAAGTATCACAATCCAAATGATAAATTTTATCAAATTTAGGAAAAAAGGGTTTTAAGAAATCCGAGAGAGGGGTGAAATTTAGGAGAAAAGGGTTTTATCAAATTTAGGAAACATATTTGTGCCATAGCCAAGCCAATCTTTCAGGAGAATCGCGAGTCAGCAACACATTACTTTGTTGAGCGATCTCATCCACATAGTAGAGCCCATTGCGTTCTGTGCCATGGCCGACAATCGTCTCTGTCCGGATATCCTGCAACATACAAAACAAGGGTTGCATTAGCAAAGTGCAGTTGAGCTCTTTGGTAACATGGCTCACTGATAGTAACTTATGAGCTAAAGCATGAACAAATAAGCAATTAGGAATATCCAAGGTAGGAGAGATTTTGATTGTCCCAGCTCCTTGGACAGGAAGGAGATCTCCATTTGCAGTCTGCACATGATTTTTATACGACTTGGTGATTTTGATGAAGTCAGACGGATCAAATGACATTGTATTCATAGCACCGCAGTCAAATATCCAATCTTTATCTCAGACTGAGTTCCCAGAGGTTGAGCAAGCTGTGGACACATTTGCAAATACAGAGAATCGGTTTTCACAATGTAATTTAAACTCATTGGGGCAGATTTGTAATTTTCCAAACCTGTGGGGCTCAACATGAAAGACTCGGTGTTCCTTTTATAATTCCACAAACTTATGTGGAGGAAAATCGGAAGTCCCCTTGGCCCGGGGTGATTTCTGTATATTGTCTTGACTCCAGGGACCATTCTGCAAATTAAAAAGTGAGTTGAAGATAACTCAAATTCAGGACTCATTTTCTCACCTCTACAAACCCTAGCAGATGATGGGTTTTTTTTCTGGGCCTACCGATTCTGCCACCGATGCTCGCTCACCATCCTCATAGCCTCCGATGGAAGGACCACCGGTGCTGCCCATTGTGTTCGCGGTGCCGGTGGCCTGGTTTTTGGCAGGGTGTCGTCCCTTCATGGTCAGCGGAAGATTCCCTCGAGTAGCCCTCTTCTTCTTCATCTTCCCACTAATCGGGGTATCCCACCAAGAGGAAGCACTGATCTTTGGTGCGCTTCCTCCGGCCGCAATGACTGCAAATGAGCCAGCTCCAATCTTATGCTTCGGGTCGTTCGCCGCTTTGATTTAGAGCTTGCTGATTTCCGCTTCGAGATGCAAGTCCGGTAATAATTTCTCCACCGGTCTAAGTCCGAATGTCGGGAGGCTTGAGGATTCCGCATTGGTGGTCTCATGCCGAACTGAGCATCCCTCATTGAGGGTAGATGAATCTGTTTCATTATATCTTTTCTGGTACCTTCATATTATTCATTCATTGCCATTAGAAACTGGAATAACCGAGTTTCTTAACTCTCTTGATTGTATGCCCTGATATCCTCTGGGTCCCTCATTGGATTCAGTTTCCTCATGTCGATTGACATCCACGACTCTGGAGCTTGTTCCATAGCTATTCAAGGGTCTGATCCCCTTGCCTCATGTTACTAACCCTTCGGTGTAAGTTATAAACTTGCAATGTATCACCACCACTGTCATAGGTCACGACTAGACCATCCCACAGTTCCTTGGCTATTGGGTATTGTGATACCTCGTTGACCAATTCGGGTTCGATGTTGTTTATAATCCACCCGAACATACAGTGGTCCAACTACTGCCACGATTCGAACTCTGGATCTAATTCTGATGGAGGATCGGAGTCCTTCGAGATGTGGGAGGCCTTTCCTCCCTATTGCTCGTTGGATGAGATTTGCCCATAAAGGGTAATTGTCTCCAGACAGTTTCGTAGAGACAACCACATCCCCTAGGTTGTCGACGTTCACCACTAGTTGCTTGGTGGTTGTGGGAACGGTTTGAAGAGTTCGCAAGAACTCTCCAAATTTTGATGCAATGTCTTCCATTGTTATCATTGCACCCTTTGATTCACCTCCAATTTTTGACATGGTTTCTTGTTGGATTTGTAGATTTAGCTGCCTCTTAGCGGAGGCCGAGATTGGTTTTTTGTGGACAGTATGAAATTAATTTATGAGCCTCTTTCTCCATTCAACCCGCTCTGATGCCATTTTGGAATGGAAAGAATGAGATGAATAAGAGAGACGGGGAGAAGATTTCACTGTATTATTTATTTTCTATATCTTACACTATGGTGATCCCTCATAATATAGGGAGTCACCGGTATTCATAAAGGAAATACAATCAATACAATCAATATCATTCAATTCTCTATATCCCTTAATTCTCGCCTATTTCCATCTATGAATATTTTACTTTTTTAACACTATTATGTGATATATAAATTGGACATCCCTCCCTCTTAAATAAGATCTTATTAGGGGTGAGGTCCTATTTCTACCGTTTCCATTTATTTAACCCTCATATTTGATCATTTTATAATTGTCTTCTAGTGGAGAGAAACAATCTTTTTCTCATTGTTTTCTTATCTTCTGGTAAATAATATTTTAAGCAAAAATCTGATGCTGGTTGAAAGTCGCAGAAGATGTTACAACATTAGAAACTGGGATTAGGATACAATCTACAGCTATCAAATGCTTGGGATGATAATTATTTCATTCTATTAATTCTCTTAGTGTGTGCTTTATTGTTGGAATGTCTTTTTCGTTATTGAAAAGGTACCGCGTTGCTGAGGTTGAATGGATCAACTCAGAAATGGTGTAAATTTATGATTTTCCATATGGTTGCTTTCGAATAATATTTTAATTTTTGATGTCCCTTTAAATTACTATTGATGGGTGTCTCACCCCAAGAAAATTATCTCGTTGGATGTCAATATTTTCAAATGCTTACAGTTACCCGAGATTAGGGATGAGAATCCGATAGACGGACGCAAATAATAGCTTCCAATATCCAAACTCACAAACGTAAGCCGTACCCATACCCATATCTGCTATTCGCAACGGGTATATAATCTGCTATTTATACCCACCACCCACGGATCCGTCGAATATCCACGAACAATAAGAATTTTTGCTCAGCAATGGATAAATGATGCACGAGATGCAGCACAAGGAAGTATTTTATTAATATTCTCTCTTTTTTTCTTCATGTTATCGTTTTACAGTAACAAAATTAGTCATAGGGCGTGTTTGGTTTCCTTGTATGGATAAGACATGATATTGTTACATCTGTCTATATTGACTAGTGTACGGGTGATTGAACTACGGTGCGGCCCACATATACGTTGTTTGGTTCGCAAGAAAACCTGGAGCCCCTCTGCTTTGATATCGATTACTCTGTCTAATTTCTGTAAAATCGAAGAAGGTTTAAGACGAATTTAAGTAAAAATTGTGGAATTGCTACGGAAATGAAAAAGAACCAAGGCATCGTTGGGAATCTAAGAACGAAACTCCACGAAATCTTACTGATGAGCGAATGAACTGAAATCGGCGGCCGACTGTGTGGGATTCCCAGGCGGATCTGAGAGAAGGGCTTGCCTTTGTGGTAGATTTAATTTTTGAAATAGCCATAAATGAAGGCAAAGTTGGTTTTCAAAAATTGTTTTCATGGTCACTGTTTCGTGCCCAAAAAAAATCGCAGGGGCACCAACAGCTTTTGGCACAGGAACGGTGGTTTTTCAACATGGGCCGGGTAAATTATATGGGCCCATATGTAAAAAAAATACATGGAAAGCAACAACAGATAAAAGGTATATATACGAAAGCAAACACGCCTTTAGCATATTTTTTTTCTCTTCATTCTTCGAGTTCTAGCTAATCTATGCTACTATATACTACCTCCATCTCATTAGTTTAGTCCTACTTTTCTCTTTGGTCCATCTCACTTATTAGTCTCATTTCCTAAAATGGCAAAAAATATGTGGCTACAATCAACTCTCTCTCCTTAGAATTAATTACAATCACATATTTTACTTTTCTTGGTTTGCGTACCCGGTCAAACCAAGTCTATACTAATGAGATGGAGGTTGTATATGCGAAATAACCAAACTGCTCTTCAGTTTCCCAATTAGAAAATGCACATTTATTCTTCTCACTCATATGTGACGTCATCATAATGTAGTCGTGGCTAATCGCCATAATCAGCCCCGCCGTCGCGACATGGCCAGTGACGGCGGTGATCGTCGGTATAAAGACCGTGAGAGGAGGTCGGCGACAAACCTGGAAACAAACACACTTTATGTTCGATTCGGGCCGCAATGTGCGGGCACATGTTAGTACATTTATATGTTTATTACTCCTATGATTTATTACTAAGTAATACTACATCCACATCTCTCAATTAGATTTATTTATTTATGTCAATCAATACACGCTTTTCATCTGAAACCTAATACGAGTTTTAAAATGTAATTTTGAAATATTTTTTCTTTCACGAGATACTATAAGTGACACTATCCCGTAAAAGAAAAATATTTCAAAATTATATTTAAAAACTCGTATTAAGTTTTGGTGAAAAAACATGCATTGATTGATATAAAAAACAAACTTAGTTAAGAAAGAAAAAATATTTCAAAATTATATTTAAAAACTCGTACTAATTTTTGTTGAAAAGTATGCATTGATTGACATAAAGAAACAAATCTGATTAAAAAGGATATAGACAATATAAAACTAATAAAATTAAGATTTGAGACACAATTAATATATCGATTTTGAGTTGGAGGATTCCATTGGAAAATGGAAACGTCTTATCGACCAAATTCACACTCATGAAACATGCCCAAACTATAAAGGAGTATTCTAGAATACATCAAGATACAAGATAAATCTACTTTATCAAATAAATTAGCAACCAACAACCGTGTATAGTTATATCAAATCTTATAGCTCTTTGATTGTATTATATATTGAGGTTCTAAACAAACAATTATTTCAACCACCTCTCATTTCGTCAAAAACACTGCAGTTGCCTAGCCCAACTAATCGCTAAAAATGGCGAAGCACAAGCAAATTCCCGATGATATGCCATTGATGGTGAGGCTCAAGCTCTCCGTCGGTTCGTTCGTGATGAACCACTTCATCATGCGCTCCGACGGGACCATCAATCGGCGCCTCCTCGACTTCCTCGACGTCAAAGTCCCCACCTCCTCCTCCGCCGCATTCTCCTCCTCCGACATCTCCGTCGACCCCTCTCGCGACCTCTGGTTCCGCCTCTACGTCCCCTCAACCGCCGACAAACTGCCCCTCGTCGTTTACTTCCACGGCGGCGGTTTCAACGCCTTCACACCACACTCCAAGACCTGCGACGACTTCACCCGCACGCTCGCCGCCAGAATCCCCGCCGTCGTCGCCTCCGTCAACTACCGCCTCGCGCCGGAGCACAAGTTCCCCTGCCAGTACGACGACGGCTTCGACGCCCTCAAGTTCATCAACGACGGAAGCCCCGGCCTCCTGCCACCCAACGCCGATCTAGACCGGTGCTTCCTCGCCGGAGACAGTGCCGGCGGGAACATAGCCCACCACGTGGCGGTGAGAGCGGGGCGCGGCGGCCTCGACAAGATGAAGCTGGCCGGAATCGTGGCGGTGCAGCCGTTCTTCGGCGGGGAAGAGCGGACGGAATCGGAGCTGCGGCTGGCAAAGGCGGCGGTGCTGACGGCGGACGGGGCCGACAGGCTGTGGAGGATGTTCTTGCCGGCGGGGGCCGACCGGGACCACGAGGCGGCGAACGTGTTCGGGGGAGAGGGTATGAAGCGCGCGAGGAGCGTGGAGTTTCCGAGGACGATGGTGGTGATCGGAGGGTTCGACCCATTGCAAGATTGGCAGAGAAGGTATGCGAAAGGGTTGGTGAAATGTGGGAAGGAAGTGGAGGTGGTTGAGTATGCTAATGGCTTCCATGGTTTTTATGGTCTTCAAGAATTGCCGTTGTTTGAATTGCTTGTTCGAGATGTAAAAGCGTTTGTGAGCAAGAAATACTAGGAATGGGACCGACCGTTTACGAAATGGCAGCTCAATTGATATGGTTCAGATTTACAGATAAATGAAATGTTTATTCTTCTTATATTCATTTTCTTCATTTGTATCTGCTCAGGCAAGGGGCACATTGCGGTAAAGACATCCATTGTCGAAATAAGATAATTGATCACTCCAGTAGGGATTCGAATATTGTACTTGTAATGTTGGAATTTAGTTTTTTAATCAAATTAATTAATATTTAATTTATTTATTAAATTAAATATTATATTATTATTCTACTCTCGGAGTAGATGAAAGTGGTGTACTTATTTTTTTTTAAAAGCGAATTCCCATAAGTGGGATATAAATATTTAAAGTTTGAAATAAATTTTTCATTATTTATTATGATGATAGTGTTGTACCACATTAAAAAGATATCAAAGTGTTAGTTTGTAAGTGAATAAACATGTGAGCTCAGTACCAAATGATTTCGCCGCCGCCGGTCAGCTCACTCTCTCTGCTTTTCCACTATCTTTAGTGGTGATGGCCATGAATGCTCCCCCTTGACGGTCCATAAACAGAGGCCGATGGCCTATAAATAGAAGCTAGTTCGACTTTGTCTAGAAATTGAAACACTTCCTCAATTGCGGGTCCCGGGTTTTCGTTCCAATGGATATCAAGATGGCTATATAGTTTTAAGCTCTAAGTGGTATGTGATCGATTTCCAGCAGTAGCGCAGTTTAGGTAGTTTAACTTAAGTAATATAGACTTTGCTGTTAAAAAAAACCTTTCTCAGTTGTGGCATGTTAATCTAGAAATGCACGCTGAAAAAATGACTATGATGAGTATTTATTTTTGTATTATTATCTCCATGCATCCAAATGAATTTGTTTTTTTACCTTTTCGGCACGTATTTTTACCGAAATTTAATACGAATTTTAAAATAAATTTTTGAAATATTTAAAACTCGAGTGTCTTAATATCTTGTAAAAGAAATAATATTTCAAAAGTATTATTAAATTTCGGTAGAAATACATACTTAGAAGTTAAAAAAGAAATAAGTTTATTTAGATGTGATGATATAATCTTATCTTATTTAGATGGGATGAAGGTAGGAGAGTAAAACAGCGAACCGGAAAACTGAAAAACCAAACCAAGTTGAGCGCCCGATTCAAAATAAAAAAATCTATAATAAAAAAACTAATTTATTTCGGTTTGGTTTGTAATTTTAAGAAACCACATTTACCACTCAACCACTGACAAACTGCCCTTGTCGTCTACTTCCACGGCGGCGGGTTCTCCTTCCTCGGTGCAGACTCCCAGTCCTCCGATGACCTCTTCCGCACGCTCGCCGCCAGAATCCCTCGCGCCGGAACACAACTGCCCCTGCCAGTACGACGACTGTTTCGACTCCCTCAAGTTCGTCGACGCCAGAAACCACGACGTCCTTGTTTAAAATGTGTTTTTTTGTTGATATCGTATATCTTTTTTCATTCAATAAAAACAAAACAAATCTTGAGATTGATAAGAGGAGGAGTTGTTTGAAGTAGAAAATATGAAAGAAAAACTCAATTACAGAAGGTGCTGATGATGCTCTAGGACTGAAGAACAAGGGACTTGCCCAGGATAATGTCATCAGTGGAGAAATCAGCTGCTTTCCTAAAAGTTCCTCTTCCAAAATCTAGGTTGTAAGAATCTGTAAGGCCGGCAACCAGGTCGAATTCTGGGCTCCATCCCAGCAAGCTCTTGGCCTTGTCAATTGATGCAAAGAAATGCTGCATGCATTCAAATTTTCAAACAATTATTCAATTTGTACTAATTCCATCAAAGATTTTAGATGTGTGTGTGTGTGTGTGTACCTGGTCCCTGAAAGGGAATGGTTTCTTCTTGCCAAAATCAAACTCTTTAGGGTTGTAATGAACAATCTCAGGTTCAGGAAAGCCACCAGCCTGCATTAGATTTGATTATGAATGATTCTTTAGTCTGGTCTCGTTTTATTATTTTACATCTCACATATGCTGAGACTAGTATAACGGGACGGAGGGAGCAATAATACCTTAGCGCAAGCTCTTGCTAGGCCATCAAAGGTGACATATTTGTCCCCGGAGATGTTGAATACTTCCTTGCTTGCTTTGGGGTTGCCTAGCACGTTGATGAAAGCCGTTGCAAGGTCCTGACATCGAGAGAGAATGGGCGAATGAGTGAGTGAATGAAGTTGGTGATGTTGAAGTAAATAGTTGTAATCGAGAGAGAGGGGTGAAGACCTTGACATGACCAAGCTGTGTGATTTGAATGCCGGAGTTGGGAATGGGGATGGGACGGCCTTCTTTCAATCGATGGAAGAACCATTCCTCGACCGGGTTGTAGTTGAGCGGGCCGTAGATGTAGACCGGCCTAATCGACGTCCAGTTCACGTCACGTGATGCTAACAAGCTCTCTGTCTCCAGCTTGCCCTTGTGCCTGCTCTTGGGATCAACTGCATCCACCTTCAGTCGAACAAGGGAAGCAACTTCATACTGCTAAAATCTCATTTGGAAGACAAAAGTAGAGCAGCAAATTCGTATGAACTCTGACCTCATAATGCGGAGGGTAATCGGTTTTCAGGTAAACTCCAGCTGAAGAGCAGTAAATGTACCTGTAAACACACATAGATGAAGCCGTTTCGTTCCAATAGACAGATCATGAACGCCGGTAGAAAGCTTACTGTTCGAGATTTGGCAGTGCATCGAGTATGGGTTCGACTTCAACCGCTTCGCGTCCTGAAAATGCAGAGAGATATCATCCCAACATTATAAGGGACCGATGAGAAGAAGCAAATGAAATTATGAGACGAGAGAACACACCATTGATATCATACACAACATCATATCCTTCTGCTGAGAGACTGCTCTTCACAAAATCAAAGTCCTTTCTGTCTCCCTTCAAGTGCAAGATCTGCACAATTTTTAAGTGTATACAAAGTATATATATACTGTCAGACAAAAATGCAGTCAACTAGCCCTCTGCACGTACCTTGGAGGTACGTGCAGAGTATATCAAGTATATATATTCGTATAGCAAGTA
>JAOWBJ010000055.1:1147796-1164272 GCA_028566335.1 Monarda citriodora
TTGAAATAACCTAAAGAAGGATGACCTAGACGACGGTGCCACAACCAAGCTTCTCGTTCGGTAGATCCTTGAGCAAGTATCGCGGTGCCACCTTGTTGAGAGATCTCATCCACGTAATAGAGGCCTTGACGCTCAGTTCCACGTCCAATGATCCTCTTCATCTTGATATCTTGTAATACACAGAAATCCGGGTACATCATTAGGGTACAATTCAGCTCTTTAGTGACATGACTAATAGACAATAACTTATGGGACAATCTCGGAACATAGAGACAATTTGAAAGTTTTAGCATGGGAGATATCTATATGGTCCGACCCCCATTAACTGCAGTCAACTCTCCATCAACAGTCTGAATCGAATTTTATGTGGCCTTTGAAAAATCACAAAAATTGAGTTTGTCATATGTCATGGTATCCGTGGCCCCACAATCAAATATCCATCTCGGTTCCTTAGAATGAATTTCATTTTTAGCCATACATGCCATAGAAATTTTCTCGAGTGGTGCAAACAGGTTTGGACTAAGAAACAATTAATAGGTACAGCTGGGTTTTTTCGGCCTTTTATGATGCAGCAGGGATATTTTCGGATAAGCAAGAGTTCTGGGGTCCATTATGCACAACATGGTAAGTTGAAGGACTAAAACACAATAAATGGGGGGGGGGATAATGGTTTAGCCCTAATCACATTACCCCCACCGAACATAGCAGCGCCTCTATTCCCATCGGCCAGTGCGGCGCCTCCAACGCTGCTGCCGGTGTGCCCCTGCCGGCCACCGGCATTCTCCTGCCTGCCACTGCAATCGCTGTGGAGTGTCGCCTTGTCTCCCTCGGGTATTACTTTCTCTGCCTCCCATCCTCTCTTGACATCCACCATCTCTGATTCCAATGGCAAGCTTGGCCCTCAATCTCTTGGCTTCATCCCACCAGTCGGGAAATCCAACCAAGAGGAAGAATGTTTCCTTCGTATGCCTTGCTTGTTGGCAGTGGGTTTACCACAACTTTGACTTGTCTGGCTTGACACCTCCACGGCGGTATGGTGGCATGGTGGTGGCGCGCGGTAGAGGCTGGGACTGTTGAGGTGTCTGATTCTAGGCTGCGAAACCCAGCCCGACGCCCGATGATAAGCCATATCCTGTTGCGCTGGTGGGGAAATCTACAGAGGCTGCCGACGCATTGATCTTCAGTCGGGCGACCTCTCTCTTGACCCACCCGTACGCTGCTTCGGCTGAGGGCAGTGGCGACTCTTTGAGGATGTCCCGCCTTATCCCATCATACCGTTCATTTAGTCCCATGTGGAACTTGAACAATCTCTTCTATCCGATGCTCTTTCGATATTGGCCAACGCCTTTGTCGCAGTAATCTACGGGACGCGGTTGACATCGATCTATTTCGATCCAAAGACCATGGAGCCTTCTCCAGCAGGTCTCCAATTCCTGCTCTCTTTGTACCATTTTCCCAGCTTTATCTTCGAGGTCGTATAACGGGTACGGATCTGCTCCGCTCTCAAGGTTATGGACAAGCTCTCCCACAGTGTCTTTGTTGTGTGATGGTGGACAAAGTCCATCGCGATGTTGGTCTCTATGTTGTCCAAGATCCATGAAAATACAATCATGTCGGACTCTTCCCAGTCCGTATATCATTTTTCCTCTGGTTCGGGTGGTTTCGGCACTCCGATAATATGTCGAGTCGCCCTTTAGCCGACTATTGCGATCCTCATTAGCTTCTTCCATATTGGATAGTTTGATCCATTCAATTTGACTGCGAGAGTAACGTGTTTACTCATCTTCAATCTTGAATCATCAATAATAGGTTTCACCACAAACTTAACCTGATTTGTATTGTCCCTTCCCGAGACCGAATTCGGTGAGGACTTACTCTGGTAGGCTGAGTCACTTCATAGGGAAGTCTAAAACCTAGACGTGTAACTTCCCAGGCAAGGTTAAAACCCGTTGTGCACCAGCGAGACCGAAGACACAGTTGTCCACCTATAGGGCCGAAGTTGAAATGAGCTTAACAAGTTTATTATGTGAATTTCCTACCAAGTTTGGTAGAAGAGTGGACATAGGAGAGTTTGCTACGAACCACTATAAATCGCATGTGTTGTGTTTATATCTTTATCTCATTCACACAGACACTCACTAAGCGAACAAAACAGTTTTCTAAGTAAGACAAGATTTTCTAAGTACAAGTATAATCAAGTTGCTCACCAAATTGCGCAAATCGTTTTCACTCTACAAGCGATCGCTTCACTAAGCTAGCCTTAGAGAAGCAGTCGCTCTTCCTATTTACCATGCAATATTCAAGAGGGTTCTTTCCAAGGTAATCGCTTCTTAAGTCTCCAAAAAAGAAGTCCTTGACTTCTTGCACATGTATTCACCATCCCCCCTCTATGTGTGCACTCGTACTTCCGGGCCAACAAGTGGTATCAGAGTGGGATTTCTTTGAACTATTGCTTTGACTGCTGGTGAAGCCTTAGGTTTTTCTAGGGTTTTCACGGTTGTGTTCTAGAACTTGATATTTTAAAAATATTGGGTTAAACTGACCCACCTGCATTCCTGCATACTACTGATTATATTTCAAGATGAATAGTGCAGGTCAACTACCCCAGTTTACGATCAAAGGGTACAACACCTGGAGTTTCCGTGTAGAGTCCCACCTAGCGTCTTCACATTATCGTATGTGGGAGGTGATTACCAATGGACCAATCAAGATTATGAAAACTGTGGTAGGTAATCGACCATCTCAAAGGCGTGATGAGGCCGGTGTTCTCGTCGAGGTTCGCGAATGCATTCCAGACCAGTACGTGGAAAAGCCACGAGAAGAGTTCACCGCCACCGACATCAAGGTGGACAATCTTGACAGAGTCGCCCGCAACGTGATTTAGTCAAAGGAAATGTGGGAAACTCTTGCCCTACTTTCTCAGGGCACAGAGAAGAGCAAAGAAACAAACTCTCAGTTCTCCTCGGAGAGTTTGAAGTGCTTGCAATGAAAACATATGAGAGCATAGAGTCATTCGAGACTCATGTTCTTAACTTGGTCACAACTCTTACCACTCTCGGTAAGGAGCTTTCCCACAAGGAGATTAAGACCAAAGTTTGCCACGCTCTCACCAAAAAGTGGCTGACTATCAAAGAAAATTGCCTCTTCAACAATGATCTCGGAGCTCAGTTCCCAAAGGCCTTATTTTTAGATTTTAAGGCGATGGAGTTCTATCTAAACGCTAAGGTCAAAAAGGAAGATGAAGAGGAATCTCGTTCATCCGGTGAATGGGGAATGGCTTCAAAGCCATGGAAGAGAAAAAGCCTGTAGTTGAACACAATGCTGCATTTTCTCACGAGGACATATGTGTTATGTCTCGGGATGAGCTACAGGAGCTTGCCCTAGCCTTGCTTCGAGGTTTCAACACTTCTAACACTCGTGCTACAAAGTACAAGGGATTTTATAAGAAGCAGCAAGGTCAGCCAGCCCGCTACCAAAAAGAAGGAAGTGCGGAGACCAGTGCTCGTGGGTCTCCCAGTTCCAAATACGTTGCAAAGTGCTACGAATGCAATAAGGTGGGCCACTACAAGTCGGAGTGCCCATCCCTTTCAGAAAAGGAGTGAGCAGAGCTCAAAGCAAAGCTGGCTAATGCCACAAGAGCATATATAGCGGAAGAAGAATCCCCAGTGGACGACATTAACCATGATGATGACTAGTTCACCGATGATGAAAGAGAAGGAAGTCAGCTTCCTTTAGATATGGGGATTCTTGCGCTCGATCAGGAGGCCGCTGAGTTGAATTTAATGGCCATGAGCAAAATCGAGTTTGAACTTGATGAGGTAATTATTGCTGAACCCAACACCTTGTCCATTACACAAGCACACGAGCAGTGAGGTGTAAGTGATTCCCAAAAAATTGGGATGGCACCTCATCACACATTGATGACAATGAGTTGCTGCATGATTATCTTGACATGGTCAAAGATCACAAGGCATTACAAAGACTCATTGCTAGGTACTTGAAAGACAACATTGAGTTTACCAATGAGCTTGACTCATTTATAGAAGAGCTCAAACGAAAACAAAGTGATATTGTCACTGTACAAACTAGCTATGAGAATTTGCAAGCTAGTCTCTAAGTGCACAAGTGAGAATGTAAAGCTTTCCGAGCAAAATGCTAAAAAGGAAAGCGATCTCACTAACTTGAGAAATGAGCTAAGCAATCTCAAGAGTCACTTGGCGACAGTTTAAGGGAGCGAGCAGAGGTTCCATATCAAACATAAGTCTCTACACTATGTATCTGAAGCTAGTAAGAGACTTGAGCAATCCCTCCGACCTCATGGTCTTAAGGCTGGGATTGGATATAATTTTGCTCCCAACAATACCTCTACCTCTGTCGGTCCTGTTTTTGTTCGTTCTAGTGTACCGGAAAACCCACTGCTGTTTCGGTACCAACCGGCAATGGCAAAGAGATGGTATAATCGGATGTCCCTTCCAAAAACGTTTCTAAAACCAAAGGGATGGAATAGTTTGTGAAGCCCACTAAGGCCTAGGAACAATTCGTTGCGAGGCCAAAGAAAATCGTTCATAAACCCAAAGAGCAGATCGCTCATTCGGGTAAGAGTGACATGGCTTCAAAGCGCATTCCAAAGCACCAAAAGTCGCCTCCTAAAGAGATTCTACGGAGTGAAGCGCTTGCTTTAAAAGATCGAAAATTTGTCCACTTCGCTCCAATTCGTCACCATCCTCAAGTTTGGCATCATGCCGAGGATGTAGCACCTAACACATATTTTCCTCCACACTTTTGAGTGAGGAAGAAAAATGTGTTCCCTCAAGGTGATTATTGTTATTATGAGAGCAATCCTGATAGTTATATTCGTGTGACTATCCCTTGCTTTCATAATAACCAGAGCGATTCTTGTCGCTTTCGCCCTAAGAAAGCGAATTGCTCACAGATTGGGCAATTATAGTCGCTCTCATTTCCGGAAAGCGACTCGCCCACAATAAAAGCACACGTGCCCGTGCACCTGTGGGACTTCCTCTCGCAGTGCAAATAAGTTGAACAAAGCTCCTAAGCCCCAAACGATTTCACCTTTGAAGTCCGCTAAGGTTAAGGACACCAAGAGTGCTAACCCCAAGGGACCCAAATTCGTTTGGGTACCTAAAGTCCAAGAATAAATTTTGTAGGACGCGTGAAGGCATCCCAACACAAGAGAGAAGGCACAAGATAAGGCTATTTGGTACCTAGATAGCGGATGCTCAAGGCACATGATTGGTGTGAAGGCCTATCTCTCCGATTTCATTGACATAGTGGGACCTCCAATGATCCTTTGGTGATAATGCAAAAGGAGTCACCAATGGATACAATACAATCCAGCTTGTAAATGTTAAATTTGAAAGAGTTCCATATGTCCAAGGCCTGAAGCACAATCTGCTTTCTATTACCCAAAGTATGTGATAAGGGTTATAGTGTTGAATTTATTCCTAACAAGTGTATTATTAGAAACAATTCAACAATGCAGATCGCTCTAACAGGTGCTCGCCATAACAATATGTATGTCGCTGAGTGGAGCGCTAGCGACAAGGAAACCTGTTTGGTGGCAAGACGCGTTCCTGACAAGAGTTGGCTTTGGCATCACAGAACCAATCATCTCAACTTTCAGGCGCTTAATCAAATCGCTCGTAAGGGGCTTGTGCGTGGAATGCCCAACGAAGTATTCCACAAGGACCAAGTATGCTCAGCTTGTCAAAGCGAGAAGCATCCAAGAGCTTCATTTCCTAGCATTGCGAAATCATCGTTAAAGTGCATCCTTGAGCTCCTGCACATGGACTTATTTGGTCCAATCTCTCCTCGTAGTTTAAATGGCAGAATATATACCCTAGTTTTAGTTGATGATTTTTCTTGCTTAACTTGGGTTTCTTTCTTGTACAGAAAGAAGTAGTCTTTAATGCTTTTACCGAAGCTGCTCAAACAGCTATCCGTGGAAAAGAGCCACAATATCATCACCATTCGCTCTGACAGAGGCACTGAGTTTCTCAGCTCAGTCATTGAAAAGTATTGCACAGAACATGGTGTGAAGCAGCAGACATCAGCTGCTAGGACCCCAGACCAGAATGGCGTGGCAGAGCATCGCAACCGCACAATCAAAGAAGTTGCACGTATAATGATTGCAGACACTGAGCTGCTGTAACAACCCCGAACTGGTTATGGTTAGCCAAACTCAGAAGATCGCTACGGTAAAGTAAATAAGAGTGTGGAAGCAGAATTTTGCATGGACGAGCGGAAATGTGATGACTTCAACTTCGAGCGGTTTAAAAGATTTTAGCTCGGACCCGAGCGATTTTATAAAAACGCTTAGAGATTTACAGTAAACAATCGACTCGAGTGGATTTTTTAAATTATCACTTGAAGTTTAAAACACCCAGAGGTTTGAAGCAAATAGTTGGCTCAAGCAGGCATTCAAATTATTGCTTGAAAATAGGTATAGCGTAAAGGGTTGAAACGGTTAAAGTAAAACACTTGATAAATCTTAAATATTACGAGGGCTTTAGTTCATACATAATAAAATATAGTCTGACTTGCAGCGGAAAATTTAAAAATACAACACTTTAAACTGTTTTACATTAAAACTTATCGAGGCGAAACAAATACAAAAGTGGACTGGACACGAGCGGATTTCAAGATACGCGTATGAAGACACGCATCACCAAGCTCCCCTCTATCTCCTCTTCCAGGCAAAAGCTACTTCACCACCCCACCGTGACCTTGTTTTGACATAACCTGCTCAACCTGCACACAAGGAAAACGTGCACAGGGCTGAGTACTTTGAAGCACTCAGTGAACACATGCCCAAACAGTTTAATTACCAGCCATTAATCAAGAGGGTACATAGGGGTTTTTAGAAAGAACCTATGCCTTTACTACGCAGCCTTTACCTTCGTACATCGCCATATCTGCAATTAAATAACCTAATCTAGGGAGGTTGGCCGACCTCAACCTAGAACCTCGATCACTTGCCCTTAGGCAAAGCGAACCTAAAGTGCACTAACCTGAGCAACACATGAGGCCCGATCGTTTCTCATCAATGGCACACAGCTGACAGATAGACATCATACATCACAAGAACCTTTTATGGCTTGGTAAATCTTAAAGAAAGCATTATCAGTATAGCATATGTATAAAAAAAACTCGCCTCGATGGTTGACCACTCGAGGGTTTTAGTTCAAAAGCTCACCTTAAACACTTGTAAGCGGTTTGGCAGGCTGGCTGTCGTCGATTCTATCTTACTGCTCCTCCTTCTTACACCTTTAAGAAATGAAAAGTGAATACTCAAAAGATTCAGTTCACATAAACACGAAACCCTCTCGAGGTTCGGCTTATCGCTCGGCTAAGCATGGAGCTAAGGGTGAGTTGGGGCAAGTTGATTTACACTTTTATTCGAGAAAAGCTCTAGCAAATTAAGACCCCTAGAAATAAGGCTCAGGTCGTAACTGGGGCGGACTAACACTCTTTGGCCTTTGCTGGAAGCTGCTTGTAGGGCTTGCTAGTGATTTACTCTCTTGGAGGGCTATTAAAACAGCTTGGACACTTAGTCTGAGACACTCTTCTAGAGACGGGAACAATAGTGGAACTGTGAGTGTGGTGAAACATTGAAGGGTTTAAAGAGTCAAAGAATTTTCTTGCTACCTTCCGGCTCGGTACTACATTGAAGGGAAATCATTTAAGAAAAACTCGTTCTATCTCATCTTCGACTAGTACTACCTTGGTTTTAGGGGTTATGTCAAGGGCTTGACTTAGCTGAAAACACTTTGGGGTTTATGAGGTCTCTCACGTGCATGCAAGACATCTCTTGACCTTTATAGAACAGTGGAAGGGGCTAACGTGAGAAGATCTCAGACTTGGGCAAGTACTCCTACTCCTTGATTGCTTCCTTCCCTGGTCTCTATCTCTCTTTCTCGCACTCTCTATGTTGGGTGAAATCTGGGAATGACAGCAAGGGAATGGGACTCCTAAGTGTGGGTATTTATAGGCATGTGGGGTAACTCTTTTCAGACCTAATAATTGTCTTTTTGCCAAATCTATGCAATTTTATGGACATGGCAGGTTTCGAGAAAAGGTTTGTACGATATTTGACAGTTTGGGGCGGTGGCATGTTGCAGGTGGGGGAAGATTTGGGAGAATCGGGACAAAGGGCTCTCATTGGTTGTTTCTGACTAAAGTACGCAAGCTGTGTGGGGTTTACGAGGCGACGCTGACTCATTCATCGCTATCCCGAGGACTCTCCTCGGCTGATCCCTCTTTGGTGAAGCCTCTCTTGAAAGATCGCTACACCTTCAAAATCCACTTCTTAAAACTTGTCACTAACTTACACTAGAGGATTTTAACAATTCCGCTCTAACTCGAGTGGATATCAAACACGCCCAAAGCTAGAACTCTCACAATCCAAACAATCTAAATCAATAACCTTCAAGTGACAAGCTAGGACACTTTGGGGTCAACTAGTTAAACTCAATCAAAACCGCAATTTAAACGCAATCACTGAACATAGCCGCATTAAAATACTTGCTCGTACTAACTCTCTCTAAGATCACAAGTGAGTTGGCATGCTTCTAACGAAATCAAGCACAACAAGTGCTTTAGTTTACTCAAAACTAACCTTAATTACAAAATTTAAAGCATTGTCGAGCTTATTTACCTCAACCTTACCAAACGTATAGCGAGGAATCCTGGCTTCAAGCGGAAATTCTATTACAAGCGGCTTTTAAAACTCGGGCTGTTACAGATGCTGAAGTATTTTTTGGCTGAGTGACCCACACTGCTTGCTATGTATAAAATCGCACAGCCAATAATACTCGCCATCAAAAGACACCATACGAAATATGGACAGAGAGTATTTCTAATATTTCTTATTTCTATATTTTTGGTTGTCGATGTTTCATTCACAATAATGACATGACTCAGTTGCGAGCATTCGATAGCAAAGTTGATTCGAGGATATTCTAAGGATACTCCCTTACTAGCAAAGCTTATCATGTTTACAACAGTCAATTCTTAGAGAGCATTCGATAGCTAAGCTAATTCGGGGATATTCTTAGGCCAGTGACTCAATCAATGAGCAAATAAGTGGTGATTCCTACTTCAATTCCAGAAGAACCTGAGGATGTTGTGCAGGATCCAAGTCAATCGCCCAAGGCGGATGTTCTACCATTACCGTTAGCAATCGATCCTTTGACATCACATGATGTCAACGGTGAGGTAGCCTCAACTAGTGCACAGACCGATGAGGAGAAAGAAGTTGTCGAACTAGAGAAGAAAAAGTTGTGGCTTTGTAACACGATTCATCTAAGATCCTTAGGGACCCAAACAAAGGTGTTCGTACTTGTGGTCAGTTATTCCATGGAGAAAGCTGCATGTTCAGCTGCTTTCTATCTTCCACAGAGCCATCTTCTGTTGAAGAAGCGCTTGCCGATCCAAATTGGGTATTAGCCATGCAAGCAGAGCTGAATGAGTTAGAAAGAAATGGGGTATGGCAACTGGTTGATCACCCAAAATTTCAGCACATGATCGACCTCAAATGGGTTTTCAGAAATAAAACCCATGAGAATCACAATGTTGCTCGCAACAAAGCCTGTTGTGTTACCAAGGGATATTGCCAAGATGGGACATAGATTATGATGCGATGTTCGCCCCCGTCGCCCGACTCGAAGCGATTCGTCTGTTCCTATCGTTTGCCGCATCTAAGCATTTTATGGTGTATCAAATGGATGTCAAAAGCGCTTTCCTCAATGGCGTGCTAAAGGAGGAAATGTATGTGGAACAACCCCCAGGATTTAATGTTGCAGACAAGGTGTATCGCTTAAGAAGGCGTTATATGGATTGAAGCAAGCTCCCAGTGCTTGGTATGATACACTCTAAACCTTCCTCATTCACAGTGGATTTTGTAAGGGAAGCGTTGATCGAACTTTGTTCACGATCAATGCTGGACATGACATGTTATGGGTGCAAATCTATGTTGATGATATTATTTTTGGATCACCAAATCCAGTGCTTGGTGAGAAATTCACTACTGTCATGAAGCAGAAGTACGAAATGTCAATGATGGGAAAGATGTCATGCTTTTTGGGATTATAAATCAAGCAGTCTAGCGATTGGATCTTCATCAATCAAGAAAAATATACAAAAGAAATGATGGCTAGATTCAAAGTGGAGAAGAAACGGACTGTCACAGTTCCTATGAGCACTAGTAGGAAGATTGATCCAGACAGCGATGGGAAACTAGTCAACCCAACGGAGTATAGAGCATTAACTGGATCGCTTCTCTGTCTCACAGTAAGTCGCCTTGACATATCTTTCGTTGTGGGAGTTTGTGCTCGCTTTCGGAGTAATCCAAAGCAGTACCACATGGACGCAGCGCGTAACATTCTAAGATACCTCAAAGGGACCATCAATTAGGTCTATGGTATCCAGCTGATGATGAAATGGAGCTAAGCGGGTAGTCTGATGCTAACATCGGAATGTGCCATGTTAACCGAAAGTCCACCACCGGGACTTGTCAATTTCTAGGCAAAAAGCTTGTTTCGTGGTTTTCGAAGAAGCAAACAAGCTTCGCAAGCTGAACAACCGAAGCAAAGTACATGGCCGCCAGAAGCTGCTCCTCACAGATTCTTTGGCTTAAGCAACCATTGAAGGACTATAACATTGATACCAAAGAAGTCCTTATGTATTATGATAGCACAAGTGTCATTGCTATTACACAAAATCCTGTTCTTCATACAAGGTGCATGCATGTTGAAATTCGACATCATTTCATACGAGACCATATGGAGAAGAAGGACATCACATGATAAAGATACACACGGACCTACAAAGAGCCAACATTCTCACAAAACTACTCGTTCAAGAAAGGTTCAATTTGTTGTGTACATAATTGGGTTTGCTAGACCCAGATGATTAAGGTAGATTTGCATGTGGAAAGCATGAGTTGGTTCCCCAGTTCGTGATTGTTAGATATTAGTTTAAGGGGGAACACTCTCGCTCATGGTGAAAAAGGGCGGATGATGCTAAGGAAGAGAAAAGACGGAAAGGATTTGCTAAGGTAACTTGGAGGAGTCAACAAGTCAAGCCAATCGCTTCCAGACGAGGCAAATCGACCGGACTTAGCGAAGCGATCCTATCGGTGCAAAGTCTTCCTTGTACATAGCTTTGCACAGACGTTTCATGCGGTATCAATTGGTATCAATCAAATTACAAGTTTTGGTTGACCAGTAAGTCTTCTGCCTAGCATTTTTAATACGAAGTAAATTAAATTTGTGAGTCTTCCTAGCAAAGCTCATAATTTTAATTGAAAAAGATTAAGTTTAGTTGACGCTTATGTTCTATGCGATTTTCATTTTGGAAGAAAGGCGAACCGCCTGCAGATCCTGAAAGAATGGATCGCTTTCAAAATTTCACGAAAATTCGCTAAGTCTAAGCGAGTCAACGACATGGCCACCAATTTCAAAAGAATCGTTGAGTATTATATGGAGGCGAATCGCTTCGCTTTGCTAGACAAAACGATTTGCTTCGCTTCACATGTACGATAAAGAGCGAATCGTCTCACTTTACCTACTCAATAAAAGCAATTCTCATTCATTACCTGTAATAATTTCAAAGAATGTCTGTTCTTTAGTAAAATTATTATTCTGCAATCTTTCGAATTTTACACAATATATTTGGCATTAAATGCATATATATTGCATTTAATGCATGTACTGCTGCATTTAATGTGTGTAATGAGTGTGCAGAATACATGTAGTCCCATCAATCAAAAGGCGTGTAACAGCAAAAAGGGTGTCCCTATTGCCATCTCTTTGGCTAAATCCTGACCGAAGGATCAAAAGGCGTTTCTATGTTGCTCATCCAACCGTTGAATGGGGCGTCAGGAATTTAGAAGTTGAGTATACATTTGTCCAAAGAATGTTACCCGATAAATTGGATCTCGAGGAATTCCCAACCGCAAGATCTTAGGAGTTCTTACTGCTCAATCAAGATCAAGATCTAACCGTTGATTCTGAATTAATTTGCCTATAAATCAAAATTAGTGTAAAAAGGGAAATTGTGAAATAGAATTTTTGATGGCTTTGGTATCATCAAAAAGGGGGATTTGTTGGGATATTGGCTTACGGGGGAGGTCCACTTTATCGGTTTTGATTGGATCGCAAAGCCTTAGCCATTATCTTTGATAGTGTTTAAGATCACCATTTACGAGCAACTTGTAATATTCTCATGTCTTAGCGAAGCTCATCTATTATAGAGCTTCACATTTTTCACAAGTGTATTTTTAGCAACCATAGTGATATGAAGACTTAGCGATTATATCGCTAAATGTTGAAGTATGAAGACTTAGAGTTCATTGCTAAGAAATAGAGACCAAAGGATTAGCGTTCTATCGCTAAGTACATAAGTGGAACACTTAAAGCGAAGCTTCAGACAAGGACTCAAAGCAATCAGAGAAAAATCAAATTTGCAAGAGCTGTCAAGAAATTGCTTTGGTTCAAAGCGACTAGTTTCGAGCGAAGAGTCCAAGCGATCGTCGTCGCTAAGAAGTCGAAAGCGACCACTTGCTTTCTTGGAAAGAAAGCCTTGGAGCATGCCCAAATCAGAGAAGCAATCCCAATGCTTCAAATTGACAAAGTGAATATCCCTTAAAGGTTCTCACACCTTTTTGCATACGTCATATCGCATTAAATTTCAATTGGTACGACTCTGTAGTAAAAGTGCCACATGGACATGCCAGATTGGGCAACGGAAGGAGCATGTCAACTACATTGCAAGAAGTACAAGATGCACTAAAATAGCCATACCGCAGGCCTGCAAAATCAAAAGTTATTCCTAAAACCTTCCGGAATTTCATGAAAAAGCTGCAACAAAGGATAAAAGAGTCGTTTGACACTATGCCTCTCTAACGGGTATATTCGTTTCTTCTATTATAAATATGACTACTTGAAGACAAAAACTCTAACTCAACATGCGAACTGCAATCATCTTTCAAGCTATCGAATACTCAAACCTTCAAGTTTTCAAATATTCATACCAAGGTCTTAGTATTTTAGAGTAGTTGGGTTCCTTAGCAAACAACTCATTGGTTTGCTAAGTGGTTTGCTAAGTAGTCAAACAGTCCTTAAGCTTTGTTTGATCTAAAAATTTCTTAGACACTCAAGAAGGAGATGAGTCTAATTCTAGCCTTTGCTCTTTATTGTCAAAGATTCTTCTCATAGTTAGAAAAATCGAGTTTGCTTACCTCAAACTTGAAACTGTTGTTGGGATATTTAGTTAAGGGGGAATTAGGCTTAAACGGTTTTGATTATACCAAAGTCTCTGTACTAATCATCCATATTGTTAAACTCATAAATCCCCTTTGTGGTAGGACACTTGTAAATTTTCATGTAATAGAAGAAGTTCACTTGTTAGGGAACTTCACATTTTATCAAGTGTATTTTCTACCGAGCGAAGACTGAAGTCGAAGCGGATTGTTGAAAGCGTCTAGGATGGCCAATGGCCAAGCAAATTCCAGTGTTGTCCTTTCCAGGATTCCTACTTCAAGAGACAAGTCACAAGCAAAGTCTTCATATACTTAAAAGTTCTATTGGAGTACCTGAAGCGAAGTTAATTCAGTAACGATTGTCCGCTCCAAGTACTCAAGCAAATTATCAATTCAAGCGGATATCCTTCAAGTGTTAACCTCAAGAAGACCTGTCATGAGCAACATTCGAACAAGGAATAAGAGTCGAGCGAAGATCTCTCAAGAAGTGAGTCTCAGCAGAAGACCACTTTAAACCATGCCAAGCGACTTACCTAGTTCGCTTGATGTCTCTCGAGCGACTTATCAAGTTCGCTTAGACTAACACAAAGCTACTCGCTCAGCCTGTTCCACCTGAAGTAAAAGCTCTTAAAAGCTCTGAGAAAAGCACTAAAGACAAGAAGTTCACTTCAAGAATAAGAAGCGACTTCATTCAAAGTGAAGAATGTCTGTGCTGCATTAAATGCAAATCAGTGTCACCAGAGCACGTGTCAAAGCGCGGATGGCCAACTGCTCTGCAGCTCAGATTGAAAATCTTCAAGGACAACCTAGTACATATTTGACTGCAGAAAAAGGACAAGGTCAGCACCTAATCCAGCCTAATCCGCAGACTACAACAGTCCTTTTTGAGGAAAGAGACGTTGGGCATATGGCTTTTCTCTAACGGCCATATCTCTCACCTCGTCTATAAATACATAGGATTCAAGATCAACAAGTAACTCAACTCACACGAACAAGCTGTTACTCTGCAGAAATCATCTTCAACGCTATTCGCATTTGATCTTCCAACTCTAGCTCAAACTCACAAATATCTTCTTAGAGATTAGAGTTGTGTCTTGTTGAGTTTCTTAGAACTATCTAAGTTCTAAGAAGTAGCATAGATCCTCATACCTTAAGTATTCTTGTATCTAACTTGAATACTTAAGAAGAAGATTATCCTACCATACCTTTTGCACTCACTGTAAAAGGATAATCTTGTAGTTAGAGATCTTTGTTGAGAATTCAACAAACCTTGTACTGTCCCGAGTGAGACCGAATTCACTCACGTTCAGCCAGAGGACACAACATCTGTGCAACTTGTCCTATCGGGGACCGAAAAACCGGTAGCTATTTTTTGATAGCGATTTGTCTTACGAACTTCTCGTTAAAGGCCTCATATTTGGCAACATTAGTCTGTTGAATCTCTCCCACGAGATCGACTACGGTATTGATGCTCTCGTCAAATTGTCGTTTCCGTCTATGTTTGGGTGGCTTTGAAGTACCAGCAGAAGATTGGGTGCCACACTCATCTGCAGTCGAAAGATTTGGATCCTCGCCAGTATGTCCCATACCCTCAGCAGCTGCCACTGGTTCTTTCGTCACCGAACCGTCGCTATCTAGCAGAAGTTCGTTTACCATGTCCATAAACTGCGCCGCATTCTCGCCCGTAGCCCTGTCCTTCCCGAAGATGATTCTCCAGTCCTCAAGGTAGTCCAAATTCTTAAACCTCCATTTGCGGATGCTGGAGTCTTGCTAAAAATTTTTAAAGACAAGCTAAAAAACAAGAATTAATATTAAACCGAGTCTGAAAGGGCTATTCAGTTACATTTCCATAGTACGACCATAACCAAACAGAATATGTTAAAAAAAACCTAATCAAAATCAAAGTTTCATCATACCAAACAGTATGTAATCATTAATATGTAATCCTTGTAAATGTTGAGCACTTACCGTACACATGTCTTCCCATTGATCGTTTCCGACGTCTATACGGTTGTCGCCGTTCAGATTGAACCCAACTCCACTAGTGCTCAAGATATCAGTCAACGTTGCATACCTACGCTTCCAACCCGTGAGTTTAGACTCAATGTGTGGTTTTCCCCGGATGTCAGTGCCCGGGAAGACCCTCTGCACGGCGAGTTCAAGTTCTCGGTAATACCCACCCTTAAAGCCGTTGTCAGTTTTCCATCCCTCCGCAACCAATCCCTTGACAGCCGTTAGTAGAGCCTCCTCCTCTTTCTTTGTCCATGATCGATGTGGTTTTTTTTTCTTGCCTTGAACAAGCAAACAAAATCAGCATGATTCAAAGACATATTCAACCAAGAAGGACAGTTTCCAAATTGGTTGTAAGAAAACATCGTTCATTAACCATTGACCAAGCAACATATATGATTCTGATATGCCCATAATTTACGACTACGTGTTTTCAAACATTCAGCTATCAAAATTTTGAGATGTACGCTTAGTACTTGAGAGCTTTTTCCAAAAGGTTACCCAAAAATTACTCCATTGAATTGCTTTACAGAAGCAATCACCTAAACCCAACCCAATTGTAAGTGGCACTGCTAATAACACTCGTTATTAGTGTTTAAAAAATTCCATGACAATTGTAAATGTTTAATTGCACAAATTATGGATCTTTGACATACTAGTTATTAACACTACAGAACCTTCTCACATGAAATCATATGAAATTAAAGATGGTTACACGAGCATCCTTTACAGTTGTGCAAATACTAGGGCATGTATAAATGTAAACGGTAAGATAATGTCAATGACTGATTTCAACACATACTTATGCAATAACAACGAACCTGTAAACTACAAACGATTTCGAGCAAGTATCGAAGAACATATAGCCATGTTGCAGTTCGCCAAAATTATGAAAATTAGAAAAAACGACAAGATAAAAGAAGGGCACTAACCTTCAGATTTGGAAGACATTCTCGGGTTGGTATCGTGGTGGCCGGCGTCTAAGGGGGGGAGGTTCTTTCGATCTGCCGCCTGGTTAGAGACTACTCCACCGTGTATGAAATATGAGGCGGGAGGTGCAGATAACAAACTAGGGTTTGGGTATTTGTCAGAGGTATAATATAAAATTGAGAAAGAATGAGGGGCATATATGTATTTTCATTAAATTTCCCATAGCTACAAATGCAAAGCAAACAACATAGTATCCT
>JAOWBJ010000055.1:1200762-1219108 GCA_028566335.1 Monarda citriodora
CTTTGGTAACTTAGGAGAATACGGAGTTGGTCATACAAATAAAAAAGTCCTATTGGATAGATATTTTTCACAAAAATACAGCATGCATGAGATTTCATACTCCAATTCTAGCAACCTCGTGGAATCTGAAAAAACGGCAACTACAAAATATGCTTTGCTACTCCATATATTGCTGAAAGTTGATACCTGAACTGCTTTGCCTAACTGATCAGACTTTACTCCTTTGGAGTCGGCTATTTCAACTTGAGCAAGCCACTCCCAGTACTGAGGTTCCTTCGAAAAATCCATTTTCATGTCATTGAGTATCTTGTTCCGCATTTCTTCTGAATTAACCAACTCAGTCGATTCAAGTATAGCCAAGAACTGCGTTCTCAGACTGAAGGCAGTAGGTAAGGCTTCAACTGCACCACTATAGATAGTATCAAGAAAGTTCAACCCATGCTCTCTGAACACGTCCACTTTCTCCTCTGATTCACCATCTTGAGAACCAGATTTCTTATCAGCATCACCATTCTCATTCAAGGACATGAACAAATCCTGGTTCTCATCTCTCCACTGTTGCTCATCAGCATTCTTACTGCCACGAGCTAAGTTTTCCTTCTCATCCCCTAAGGCAATCTTTCGAGCTTTCAACTTGTTGAGGTATGTGAGTTCCATGCGAAGATACTCCACCCATAGGTCCTCAGAATTTGGGCACGACCTCAAACCATTCTGCATTAGAGCACGTGCTGCTGCAACATTCAGATTTCTGTCGAACTCCCAAGCTGCAGCATATAACCACACCCCAGGTACTTTCGGATGGAATCGGACTAATTGAGCGAGGGCCTAGCATAATCACATCAGAATATTGAAAACTCGAAGAGGATTGTGCATAAATGCGACAGTAAGAAACTAAACAAGGAAAAATGGTACCTAAATACCAACAATATTAAGCATATCAACTTGTTTGCAAAGTAAAGCTTTTAGCTACGACTAAGTAAAACCAATAATGTGAATCGAAAAAATAAGCAAGTGCAACAAGTACCTTTTTCATTCTGCCATGTCCTCGCTCTTTACAAAATTCCAGGTACTGAAACCACAGCTCAATATCTCCCTTAAACCGGTTCGTGGCGATGCGGTAAATGTCGAGAATCCTGGTCACGCCGGAGTGATCCGAGCGGGAGTTTTTCGATTTTTCGCCGGATTTCCTTTGGGAGGCTTTTTTGCGGAGGGAGCGGAGGGCGTCGAGTTGCTTTTCGTATTCTATGTAGGCCAGGAAATCTTCCTTCAATGGACTATGCCTCTTTAGACGGTACTCGAAATCGCGGCGCTTTTTGACTATCTCAGCCAACTCCCGGCGGCTGAACAAATGGCGCTGCTCTAGATCTTCTAGCTCGGGGAGCATGCGCTCGAGCTTGAGTTGAACGACTTCCGCCATATTTGCGGTGCGTGCAGTCGGCGGCGGCGGTCAGTGTTTGCGCGCGGCGAGGGAGAAGAAGAGGGTGCAGCGTCTGCGCGGAGGGAGAAGAGAAAGGAGGAGAGGTTGTTAACGGGCTCCAATTTGGGCTCCACTAGGGTTTTATGCTTCAATACCTATGTGGACCGCTCAATATTTTGGCCTTTCCTGCAAATTATTCGGCCGATTTTAATAATCAAATCCGTTTACTTTTTACTTTTTTTATTTATCTATCTATACTACTATATAATAATGATCTAATCCCTATAAATAGAAATGTTAACATTTTGTCACATGTAAAATATTCAAAATACCTGTTTTTTATTAAAAATGGAAAGTGATGCACAATACATACCCGGTTCGATTCATGTCTGGTGCATTTATTCTTTTATTTTTTAATTCTACTTCTGGGCATACTCTCACTGTTAGGTCCAATATCTATTATTTAAACTAATTTTTATTTTTAATTTTCTTAATAATTCATTAACATTTCAACACAAACACAATTTATAATTAATAACGCGCGGGCAACACGCTAGTACTACTATATAATAATTATCCACCCTTATAAATGGAAATGTTAACATTTTATCACATGCGAAATTTCTAAAATACCCCGTTTTTTTACCAAAAATAGAATGTGATGCGCAGTACAGATCCGAGTTCGATTATCATCGGTTGCATTTATTCTTTTTTTTTAATTATACTTTTGGTCTCACTCTCACTCCCCGGCCCAATAAATATTACTTAAACTAATATCTAAATTTTTATTTTTAATTTGCTTGACCCCAATAACTATTATTTAAACTAATATCTAATTTTTATTTTTAATTTGTTTAATAAATTGTTTTACATTCCAATGCAAACACAATTTATATTTAATTCTTGACGCCGCAACGCGCGGGCATTACCCTAGTTTTTATAAAAGATGTTGCATTTTGCTTAATTAATGTTGAATTTTGCTAAATTCAACAAAGATATCTTAATAAAGTACACTTGCAGCAAAATAAACTTTTGGATTTAAATTTTTGAGGTTGGATTACATACGAATGATTATTTTTTTATTAGCATAGTAAACCATTGCACGGAAGATTTTCATGGAAGTGGTCCCTCTTCAACCACGTCACCAGGCGCGCCAATATCGTCGCCGCCACCGCCGCCGTGGCTCTTGCCCCCACTCTTATTGCTTCCAATTCCACCGGTTCCATCTCCACTCCCAGCCCCACCACTGGAGCCGCCGTCCCCACCAACTCCTCCGCTACCGAAACCCCCTCCAAATCCGCCGAAGCCCGCCCCAACGCCGCCCCTATACCCGCCGAAAACCCCGGGGTAAGGGCGGAAGTGGGGTCGGAAAAACGCCGCCTCCATGTCAGCCGCCGGTATGGTTCTGCCATCAATGGCGCTCATAAACGCCGCAATCGCCACTAGGAACAGAATCTTGATCGCCATTTTCATTTCTTCTTCTTCTCTAATTATGGAATATATGATGCTTATGCTTGAATGAAGAAGATGAAGTAAAGCTCTGGTTTTTATAGACTAACAAAACTAAATTAATCATCCCAAATCTGTGCTTCCACTCCACTAGTAACCCAACTGCACTAACCCAGAAAAATACACACACCACTTTCCACTCCCTCTCAAATTCGGTGAGTATTTGTTGGGAAAACATGAAATAAAACTTTCTAAAAGATTAGCAATTGGAACAAAGTGTGGTACAAAATAAAAATCCCATAAAATCAATCAAGAAAGAAATGAGCTCAAGTTGAGCTGCTGCTTTAGCCTAATCAATCAATCTACTTGACATTCAGTCACCCTCTCGTGACAGTAGAATTCCCTATCTCCCTCTCCCTCTCCCTCTGCCTGTCTTGTTTACAGAGGTCTGGTTCGACGGCCTCTTGCTCGCCCGCAGAGAAGAGCGTTCTTCGGGATGGGAAGCTCGTCTCTGTAGGAGTTGGACGAAGTGTAGACCTTGAGATAGAACTGCTGCCCCAAGTACTGCCTTGCCCAGTCCTCTGATCTTACATTCCACATCCCTACATTGTCCAGCGCTACGTATATCGCTGTCCAAGACCTCGGATACACCTGCATTGCATCGTTACATGATAATTAGTCGAGCCAAAAGAGTAAAAGACCGATCCTTTAATGGTTGGGTGAGTGTAAATTCTGCAGCTAACTAACCTGAGTAGTGCAGCGTGCAACTGTGTCTCTCAAGTTGTATCGTGCTCTGCTAGCTTCGGTCCACTGACCTCCGTCCATTCTATTTCATATAATTCATCCATAGTTAGCCAACTAATGAAGAAGATGATGATGATGATGGTATGATGAAATGTATGCGTTCTGCTTGAATTTGAAACTCACCCAACGACGAAGAACGAGTAACCATCAAGATGCCATGACTGCACAGAATTCTCCCAATTCTGGAACACAATCTCCACATAATCTCTGAAATTAGCTTGCATTACAGAGGTGGCAAGATAGGCATTTCCCCCAGTGGATCTGTCGGAAATACTTCCGACACTAAACACACCTCCGATTTTGAAGTAATCAGCGAGTTTCAGAGGGGTATCGGGGGCAACATACGACACGCCGTTCACTGCATATCTCTGTTTCCCATTGATATATGGAGCAGAGTTTGCAAGCATGATGGTCCTCACAGGCTTCACCGATCCGTAATGGTACGAGCCCTGTGGATTCGGTCGAGGCCCACTTGCTGTAAGGTTCCGACTGAATCAAAGAACATCCAAAGATCAGATTTTAACTAAAAAAAAAAAAAAGCAGTCCTTTTGAGTTGAATCAGTTCCAAGTTGTGATAGAATCGTTACCGACTTACCGTATGGATCGAGCCTGGTTGAGAGACCATGCGATCTCAGTGGTGGGCCCATGCGGGACAGCACCGGAGACTTTTGTGAACGAGTTACGGTAGTGAAGAACAGCAGTAGAAGTAAGCACTTTGGAAGTGAAACGCGATGAGATCACGACGTAGTAGTCCTTTGCCGGTTGATTAGCTGTGACCAAGACCGAGTAAGATTGGCCTAAATGGACATCTAAGGAGGAGTAAGTGTTCTGCACTGTGTGAGAGCCTTCTACTTCAATCAGTTTCATCAAGTGCCCTTGAATTCTGAAGTTGAAAGACGTGGCAATCCCAACATTCGATATCCTGAACCTGTACGTTTTGCCTGCAAAATCGAAACTTCTGGTTCGTAAAAACGAAGAGGTGATGGCCGAAACACGACTGCTTCAACTTACCTTGTTCGACTGTGAACGTGTATCCATTCCAACCACGGCCATTGATGATGAGGCCATCCGGGGAGGGAAGATTGTGACCACCATCCAAGAAATATCTCATTTGCTGCAAGAAGAACATATAGAGAAAATCAGCCATCATTTTTGTGATTTGATCAATTCTTACTCAACACAAATGTAAAAAGACAGGCTTACCCTCTGACTTCTCTTGAACCAATCCCCAGCAAGTACAACATGATCTCCAGCAGGTGGAGGGAAAGGTACTGGAATTTGAGGACGACTGTAAACTTTGATGCTTCCATATCCTCCAGCAGCTTTCTGGATTCCAACTGATGGGAAGTAGAAATAAGTCCCAATTTGATCTTTCGCTTGAAGGGCGTAGGTGAACGACTTTCGGGGCATGATCGGACAATTTGTACCGGGCATTCCATCCTGCCATGAATTCCTTCTTTGCTGCAATCCATTCCTATCAAAAATGGTAAAAATCAGTATGGCACGGTAACATGAAGCTCAAAACTTCAACTACACAGTTTTCTTCGCTTGAAACGTTCTTAAATAATACACCTAACTCTAATTCTAATTTTAACTCTGATAAATGAATCTTCACTGTTGCAAATTGCAACAGTGAAGATTCATTGACATTAAACCAAGAAGCATGAGGCCATGACTCATGTTTTGAGTTATCTCATAAATATATTACATTAATTTCAGGGGCCATTATTCCAAGAATGGATCAAGAAATAATATATTGGCACATTCTGGCCCTACACAGTATTCCACTTAAACTTGTTTCTCGTAGATTCATGGTTATTGTTCACAGAAACACATACAAACATAGTAGTAAAAGATAAAAGATGCCATAAATGCCAGAGTTCCATAGATCTGGCACGTGACAAGTGAATGGCAACAAGCATAATGCACTAATTGCTTACGGTTCCCAAACAAAATCTGATTCGGCTTTTACTTCTAAAGGCAGTGTTAATACATACACATAAAAGAGTCCCGGCATTTAGCCCAGTGGACACTAAGGTAGGCAGTGGAGCTTTAAGCTCCCAGTGGTGTGGGTTCGAATCCCATTGGGTTCGAATTCCATTGGAGTAGTTTAGGTAGGATTATAGAGTAGAATAGAATTTGCAGTTAAAAAAAAAAAAAGAAACACATACACATAAAAGAGAAACTCTATTCGGTAAAGAATCTTGAATCAATTAGTTTTCAAGAAATGAATGAAGAACCCTTTTCACCAATCAAAATGCTAGGATCCCTATGAGGAAAAAAAACCTAAACGGCGCCATTAAAGTCTAGCTCTACAAGAAATTAAAGAACTCCATTATGCATTAGATCTACACAACACTTGGAATGCCGCTGCCAAGATTAATTTGGGAAATAATGCATCGCGAAATGTGACATCTGAAGGTATTAATTAATCAGCAATTAATGCGACAATAAGTCAAGGCTTGAGAAGAAGAAGAACAGCGCAATTGGTGAAGAGCGAAGAACAAAGAGTTCAAGTTACCAGGAAAGGAGAAATGGCTCGTTCAGGTAGTTGATAACGGTGATAATCAAGTTATCATTGGTTACGCAGTCGATCGTCGGCCCAGGAAACTGCCCATTGATCAGAATTCCCTGCAACACGCATTCCACCAAACTTTAACAAAACACGCACAAACACACACACAGAATGAGCGGGAAAATCACGAGAAGATATGGACCTGTTGCTTGACGCCGAGAGGATAGATGTCGCCGTAGGTGACTTTCCAAGTGTAGTATCTGTAGGGGTTGTCACCATTGACGCCGTGAAGTGCGAGCAGTAGCGCGGCAGCGGCGAGTAGAGAGCACGCGCCGGCGAAGCCTCTCATCGTGCGGTTACTGCGTGGAAACTGTTTTTTACTTCCGGTGAAGAGAATTTCAGTTTTTGAGAGAAAAGAGAAGAAACCAGTTAAGCTTTTTCCCCCCTTTTTGATCACGAGAGGAAAAAGATAGGAGCGAGAAAACAAATGCTAAGCGAGAAGGGGATCGCCATGTATATATACTGTGAGTTCAGCTGAGCTGAGCTAGAGAGAGGGTGGTGACTGTATTATTCATGCTGCCTGCTGTTCTATGTTAAATGACGTATTTACCCCTCTCACGTGCTGCTGCTACTGCCCCTACCCACACTCTATGTGGCCAAGGGTAACTTCCGCTGACACCTTTTGTTTTAGTGGCGCCATTATTTTTCTCCGCTTAATTACATTATTTTTTTTACTACTACTATTTATTGTTGCCGATTTATTATCAAATTTAATGATAATTTTGGTAATTATTTTATGATGAGTTGACATAATTAAAGAGATAAACCTTTAATAGCAAAGAATAAATGAGTGTTTGGGTGAGTTTACGATCAATTTTAAATTTGTATTCGAAAACATATCCAACGTCTTATAACCAACTTTAAGTTGTTTGTAAACTTAATCAAACATCTAAAGTAATTTTAAATTTGCATTCGAAAACATTTTCAATAACTTATAAACAATTCTAAATCGCTTATAATCCTTGCGAAAATGAAAGAGCTCTAAGACCGGTTGCAATCAAGGGGCTCAACGGTGGGTCGCACGGCTGAGCCCCCGGGGTTTCTTCCAACCCCTGATTGCAGAAGGGCGGGGACTCTCGGCAGGGGGCGCTCGAGCGACCCGGGGTTGCACATTTTTTCTTTTCTTCTTTTTCCTTTTTTAATTTTCACCTTTAAATATAGGGTTAATGCCGTCTAAATACACAACCTTTTGGTCAACTTCCGTTTTTACCACGACCTTTTAAAAATCTGCCTAAATACACAACCTTTGTTGACCATCCGTTTTTACCATGACCTTTCAAGAAATCTGCCTAAATACACGACCTTTGTTGACCGTCCAATTTTTCCACAAAATCCAATTCTAGACAAATTGTATCTGATATATTAATTCATTTATTTTTCTGTGATGATGTTAAAACAAAACGACGTAGTTTAACACAAACACAATTCTAATGTACTAAGTCTGGAGGTATATCAACGTTGAGACTGCAGTCCGGAATTCCGATTTCACATTGTCGATGGCGGCCTTCACATAGCTCGCGCAGTCGCTGCTGATGAGATCGGTTTCGCACTGTCTATCACGTACACTGATTCATAGGTGCCAACATAGTTACTGCCGCTCCCAAAGCCCATCACTATCTCTCAATTCTCATAGCGCCATAGAAGCAGTCTGTCGCTGAACCTGGCCCCACTTGTCCGAGTCAACCCTCAAATCCTGTATAACAACCAACCCTACTCACATGTTTGGACCCGGAGATCTCGTACCAGAGGTAGCACCCATTGAACTGGACCCATGTCGAGATCGCCTCCCTGCACAGCTTCTGTGCCAAATTGGGGACTTTCTTCGCCCGAACATTGGTAGAGACCGTTAACGGCAGCTGACGTCTCGTCGCTCGACGTTGCTTTGTAGAAATTGGCAGAGGCGGATTGCGAGATCAAGTTGTCGAATAGGGCTTGCAGCGATTGCCTGTAGACGAGTCAACAAAAGTCGTGTATTTACACATGAAATCTAATTTGGGGACATTTTGATTTTGTGGAAATATTGAACCGTCAGCAAAGGTCGCGTATTTATGCAGATTCTTAAAAGGTCGCGGTAAAAACGGACGGTCAACAAAGGTCGTGTATTTAGACATAATTTTAGAAGGTCGTGATAAAAACGAAAATTGACCAAAAGGTTGTGTATTTAGACGGTATTAACCCTAATAAATAATTAAAAAATAATTAAGATTGAAACCATGTACTAATATGAGCCTCTATTTTTTTCACATGTCGATTAAAAATATTAATTATTCTTATTTTTTCAGATTTTATAGGATATTAAAATATGAAGATTTTTCAAGAATAATAAATAATTAAAAAATAATTTTGGAGCGGAAGAATAATAAATATAAAAACCATTTTATTGATGAGATTTGGAAAAGATTGATTAGAAAATGAATTTTTTTTTGGAATATAAGAAGTGAAAAAAATGCAGTGTATACTTTTAGATACGCGAAGTAGTAATTTTTCCAACTATATTTTTTATTAAACCTATAATTAGGAGCTCTATTATTTTTTGAGACTTGTAGCAAAGAACACCTTGAACGTATTAATCAACAACTCTATTATTAAGCTAAGCATGACTTCAGTACACATGAAGCACAAAATTATTTTTATACAATTAGATGTTTAAATATTGTCATTTCGGGTATTTGACTAAACTTATTTCTAAGTGTTTATAAGCATAAAGTTTTTATATGATATAAAATTAAAGCACAAATAAGTTAATGGTGGCAATTTATTTTTCTCATAAGTGGCGGATGCAAGTAGTGTTAGGGGTGACTTAAGCCCACCCTATCCCAAGATTTTACTCTTATAAAATTATGATTTTTTTTGTATATTATGCATAATTTAATTAACGTATCAACTCATGTAATGTATACGATTTTGTTTCTCAAATCTCGAACATAAAATTTCAGCCCCCGTTACCGAACTTTTTTGACTCCGCCCCTGTTTCTAATTGCTTATATGCTATTTCAACTTTTTTTTTTAACTTATAAGCGGTAAGATAATTTATTTTGTCAAACATTTTAGATTAATTTATAAGCATTTCCATTCTTTACAAACTTAGCCAAACACCCTCTAAATTATATATTGATCAACGGTCCAAATCTATTTTTACTTACACATATAAATCCCTGATTTTTCTAGTGCAAACCGAGAGAGTTGGATTTTATTAATAAAAAATAAAAAAACGTGCAGTTCCACTCGGTTTGGTTATAGTCATGATTCAATTTGATTTGAAATTTTCATGTATATAATTAAATCATGGCAAAAACTTATATGCAGTCGGTCACATGGTGTGGTCATATGAACATATTAATTTTATTGAATAAAAGTGTCAATCTTATTGAAGAAAAGTATCAATCTTTAACGTAATAATTTAATGAATAAAAGTGTCATTTTTAAAAGTGTCAATCTCATTGAATAAAGGTGACAATCTCATTGAATAAAGGTGCCAATGTAAATTCAGTCACATTTGGGTAATCGGCCTCACCCAAGTGTATCCCAACTATTAATCACCATTTATTTAGATGTCATAAGTGGATATGATCGAATTTCACATTTATAGAAACTCAAAAATAAACCATTTTCAATCAATTAACATATAATAGTAAGGACCATGAAGTCATTTCGAACTAATTCGAAAACATATAATAATTATGGTTTCCATTTATATATGATTGGAATATTATACTTAAAATACACTTTGTACACTTTAATGCAATGAACTAACCAATTTAGTCCGTCATCCAGGAATTCCATGTATTCCTCTCCTCCAAAAGTGTCATCATTCATCCCAATCTCTGGAGGCACTTGAGCAGATTCCTTTCCTTTGTTCAGAGCGGCTTGCCGAGTCATGTGATCAGCAACTTCCTGGGCAGCTTTTGCAAGCGATTCTTCTGAGTCCACTTCAGAGTATAAGGTCACTCCGACCTTCTTAGCTTCTTCTCCTTCTTTTCTCTCTGCCTCTCTTTCAGCTCCCTGCTTTTTTTCAACTTCTTCATTTTTCTTCTCATCCTCCTGCTCTTCTTCAACTAACTGAAGTTCTACCATTTTCTCACCTCCTTCCTTCTCCTTATCTTCTTCAAAATTTTCTCCAGCACTTTCTTCTAATTTATCTTTCTCAGAGCTACTATCTTCTTCGTCTTCCGATTCACTTGGAGTAGAGCTAGTTCCTGAACTTTTCTCCTCTTCTTTACTTAGTTCATCTACATCACTTCCAATTGCTCGAAGTGGTCTGATGTTAATGACTGGAATATGGCTTTTGCTCTTCCTTAGTTGTGAAAGAGGTACACGATCAACTTCTTCATCTTCCGATTCTTCATCAGTTATTCTCCTCTATTTGGGCTGTTTTGTTAATACAGGTTGCTTTCACTTTCCAAGCGATAGAACCTTCTTCTCTTCTTCCGAGAGTGGAATCTGTGCGGGCACAAGCTCGTTCGAGATTTCTTCGTCTTCATTAGATTTGTAGAGTTTTCACTTCTTGGGCTTGAAGCTGAAGCGATTATCAAAGAATTCTCTCTTTGTCGCTTTTAAGGCAAACATTGCCATAGAAATGGCATTCCCGTACCGAATTGTGGAATTGGTAGAGAAGCGAAACAGGTCTTCAAACTCCACCTCCTTTGCTGCCTCTATCCACAAGCGAATGACATACTCTGCCCAGTTGTATTTCTTCCCAAACTTGACTTCATCCATAAGTATACACAGAACTCTAAGTTTGTGTTGAGACACTGATGTATTACTTCCCACGTGACTAAATAGGATTTTAGTCACGATGTCGCACAACTTCTTATAGATCGGCTTGAGGTGCTTTGTCTGCGTCCCTCCGTAAACTGCCAGGGGGTCTTGAGAGAATCTTCTCAGCATAACTATGGGCTCTGTACTCCTTGCGCTCTCAACATCCAGGCCTTTTGAGCGAAGACCTAAGGACTCCGTTACTTCCGATAGATTTAAAGCAGTGATTCGCCTACTTTCAGAGTTGTTGGGGTTTACTCAAGAAAACGTGGTGGTGAGAGTTTCGGGGTTGAGATTTTCGAAGAACTCTACGACGGCGATCGAGTAAGTATCGTGAGGACTGCTGGTGAAAAACTTGTTGAGTCCTGCGGCGGTGATGGACTTTCCGACAACTCCATTCGTGATGTCGAAGGATGATAGATCAATATGGGGCTCTAGGATATATTCCTTGAGAACATCTTGGATATCATTATCGGCAAGATTGATAGTGACCTTTTGCTTGGATTCGGATTTGGATGCCATTGCTTATGAAACTAGAATTTGCAGAAATGGTGATGTGGATTTGGCTAAGGAATTCGGATTCAAGGAAGATAGAAAGTGAGTCAATTTCTGATTGAGAACAATATATATGGGTGAGAGAGAATTAATCACATCCGTTGATCGTGGATATGACTCTTCTAATTTGTGGCTGGGATTGTATTTAATGATGTGACATGAATCTCTAAAGTTTTGGCAGTAGTTGAGGAGATAGTGGCCGAGATTACTCCTGAAAGATCGGATGGTTGGGGATAAACGTGGGAATACGTGTTGCAATAGTGGTACCCGCAAAAGTACTTGCGAAACGGCGTGCCATGTCAGCACATTAAATGCTTTAAGTCGCTTGGGAAAAAGTTCGCTTTCATGGTTTCAAGCGATTTTTGATAACTCGCTTAAGGTGTCTCTAACGAGCTTGGGAAGTTCGCTTGAAGCCTCTCTGAGCGAGAATTTCCAGAGCAATTTACGGAGTCACTTTAGAGTTTCTGCTTAAGCGACTTATGTTAGAGCGATTTCTCTTAGAAGCGATTTTGTAGATTTCTCAAGCAATATATCTTAAGTGATTAATGAGAATTTCTTTTATGAATTGTTTGAGTAATCTTTGATCCGATAAAATATTAGCTTCTATTAAAAATTACTTAACATCGTGAGAATAGAAAATAGTAAAGCGAAAAGAATAGAGTAATGTATCCTCTTTAATCTTTTGGGCATTTGGTTGACTTCGCTTTACAAAGAGAGTTCTCATGAATTTTGATAGCGACCAGCTTTTTCAGGGTCTGCAGAGCGTAGTGTCTTTCTCTCAAATGAAAATCTCTTGTGATGTAAGCGTCAACACTTTACTATTTTTCAATTAATAATGTGAAGTTCTACAGATGAATATTCACAAAATTAATCTACTTCCAGAGGATTTAAGGGTTAGAATACATACCAATCAATCAAATATTGTTATTTGATTGATACCTCTTTGAAGCGTCTTGACCAAGCGGTATGTTGGGCCCGCTTGATCAATTCCTTGATCGAGCGATCTCTGCCGAGCGAACTTCATCGAGCGGCTTTTCTCGAGCGATCTTCTTCCCATTCCGCTTCATCTTCTTCTCCTTATATCCTCAAGCGTGAACGTTCCCCCTTAACTGAATATCCAACAATCTTCTTTAGGGAACCATTCAGCTTCTTCACCTTACTCCACCTTATCCTCCTCAGGGTCTAATAACCCTAATTCAACACACAACATTTTGAATCTGTCTTGTGCGAGCGGTTTTGTGAAAATGTCGGCTCACTGTATGTCGGTGTGAATTTTGATAACTGCGACATCCTTCTTTTCAACATGATCTCTAATGACGTGATGTCGGATTTCAATGTGCTTGCATCTCGAGTGAAGGATTGGATTGGCGGTCATCGAGATAGCACTTGTGCTGTCACAATAGATAGGAACTTCTTTGGCTTCTATGTTGTAATCCATGAGTTGATACTTGAGCCAAAGTACTTGTTAACAGCAGCTTCCAGAGGCCATGTATTCCGCTTCCGTTGTTGATGTTGCTACGCTTGTCTGCTTCTTTGAGAACCATGAGACAAGCTTGTTTCCCAGAAATTGGCAAGTTCCTGTGGTTGATTTTCTGTTGACTTGACAGGTGCCAAAATCTGCATCTGAGTATCCGCTTAGCTCCAAACCATCTTCTCTTGGATACCAGAGACCTAAGTTGATGGTCCCCTTCAGATATTTTAGTATGGTTCGAGCGGCCTCCAGATGATATTGCTTTGGATCGCTTTGGAATCTTGCGCATACTCCAACTGCATAAGATATATCTGGTCTGCTTGCAGTGAGGTATATGAGCGATCCAATAAGGGCTCTATATTCTGTGGGATTCACCGCTTTGCCATTGGGGTCGGAGTGTATCTTCCATGTTGGATTCATTGGGACACTGACTGTCCGCTCCTTTTCTACTTTGAACCGAGCGAGCATCTCTCTTGTATACTTCGCTTGATTGATGAATATTCGATCTTCCTTCTGTTTGACTTGTAGCCCTAGGAAGCAAGACATTTCTCCCATCATGGACATCTCACACTTGTCCTTCATGAGTGCTGCAAATCGCTCTCCGAATACTTGATTAGTGAATCCGAAGATGACGTCGCTTTGATCCGTGCTACTGGAGCGAAAGTCTCTTCATAGTCGATTCCTTCTTGTAGACAATATCCCTTGGCAACAGACCTAGCTTTATTGCGAACCACTACGTGATTTTTATCGGTTTTATTCTTGAAAACCTATTTGAGATCTACACGTTTTGGTGTGAGGCACGATCGACTAGCTCCCAAACTTCATTTCTTCTTAACTCGTTCAACTCCACTTGCATGGCATTTATCCAATCTGGGTCGGCAAGCGCTTCTTCAATGCTAGATGGCTCTATTGATGAGAGAAAGCAGGTGAAGAGATAGCCTTCCCCGTGAAGAAGAGTACCACGTGTCCTTACTCCGGCATTTGGGTCACCCATGATTTGAGTAGGGTCCTGATTTCTGAGCCATGATCTCCTTTGAGCAAGTTCATTCTCCGCTTCACTTCCCCCTTCGATATTTCCACTGATTGGCTCTTGAACTGAGTATCCCTCACTGTTAACCGCTTGTGAGGTCGAAGGATCGTCTGGAGAGGTTGGGTGCTCATCAACCTCAGGCAGATGACTTGGATCCTGCTCAGGGTCTTCTACTTCTTGAGGGATAGCGAAAATGGGAACTTCCTTTGACTGCGAGCAGGTAACGGGACCACTTCAGCTACCTTCAGAATCCGCTTGCTCCAAGTTCAAGCGGCTTAATGGCAACTCTGAATCGCTTAGGCATTTATCTATTTCATGCACACTCTTGAAGGTAGCTTCGTCAAATACAACATGGGATGTTTCTTCCATAACTAGAGTCTGAAAATTATAAACTCTATAAGCTTTGCTTGTCAGGGAATATCCTAAGAAAATCCCTGAGTCCGCTTTGCTATCAAAAGTCCTTAATTGTGTTTTCCCATTATTATGGATGAAGCATCGACAACCAAAAATATGGAGATAAGATAAGTTAGGAATTTTCCCTGTCCATATTTCATATGGTGTCTTCTGTTGTCGATTGTTGATGCCGGTTCTATTTTGAACATAACAAGCAGTGTAGACCGCTTATGCCCAAAAGCGCTTGGGCAACTCAGCATCGGCAAGCATGGTGCGAGCGGTTTCTTTGATTGTTCGATTTCTTAACTCCGCTACACCATTCTGTTGAGGAGGTCGAGCGGCTGATGTCTGTCGCTTGACTCCATATTCTCCACAATAATCATTCAAGATGGAATTTAGAAATTCCGTTCCTCGGTCCGAGCGGATAGTGACAATGTTGAGGCTCTTTTCCACTGAGAGTTTCTTGAGCAGCCTTGGAAGCAACTTCAGGGTCTCCTTCTTGCTATATAAGAGTCTAACTATAGATCTATTTCGCTCATAAAGGACTGGCCTTAGAGTCTTTTCCATCCTTAGAATTTTTGCCAGATCCCCTTTTGTTGTTGTTTATGCGCAGGCCCATAGAAGGGCGTTCTTTGAAAAAGCATAGCAACTGCTGGACACCTGCCCACATCCAGGTCGTTCCCCTCCCTCATCGAGCTTTTATAACCAGGGGGCGCCTGCAATGGGTCCAGCATCCGTCTCGACTTTGAGACTGTATCTTGTCTTTCTTTCTTTCTTTTTTTCCAAAACTTTCCCAATTGACAAGATCACTCAAGTCATTGTATTCGCTTCCATTGTATTAAACCTTTTGTTTCAGTTGTATTTATCCACTCGTCCTTGTAAAAGTATTATGAATGTTTTGAGTAACAAAATGTGATGAAAGTATTTATAAAAAGTTCCCTCTATGTTTCGCAAGCGATTTATCAATTCGCTCGGCCAAGGCCAAGGTTCATAAACCATTTTCTCAGAGTTATGATTATTATCAAAGGCTTCAAACAAACTCGATTTCCAAGAGATGGTTTTCAAACGAGGATTTTAAAGTGAAATAACAAATAATTAACCTTGCCGCTCAGCGCATGATTTCTGCTTGATCCAGAGCTTTACCGTCTTCTTGGTTTCATACAACACGTAGCGACTTTCCGGGCCCAATTTCCTTGTTCCGGATCCGGGTCGTTACACTTCAACTTGGCACAAGCGAACTTCTTCGCTTCGAACCTGAAGCGATTTCCGAATCCGCTCCGAACTGTCCGGAGCGGACTCGCTAGGCTTTAAACCCCTTTCAATATACAACCCTTAGCGACAATTCTCAAGCGACAAGAAGAAGTCGCTTTAACACATTCTACTAATCGGGAAAATACAAACGTAAATAGCATAAAACATAACCCTTATTAACTTCTCGCTTGTGACCTTATTACCACTCCGAGCACCTAAAGTGCTCCACAAAGTAACCTTATTGCATAAATCCTCAATGTGAAACCTGATCATTATCTTAAATGAGCTCGTTTATTTATTAATAGCGATTTTAAAACTTGGGCTATTACATAACTTGAGTGCGGAAGAGAAGAAAAAGTGGATGGAACTTGCCAAGCTCGATTACAAAGTGGCAAGAACACCACATGACTACGCACTAGAAAGTTTGGGTATCAAAGAATGCTTCACCACATTGTGCCAAGAAGGTCATCTCACGAGGATGTTCTTGGAAGATGGACCACCTTCTTACTTTATATTGACACTCGAGTTCCTCTCAACACTCGAGGTGGTCCATGATAAGAGAGCAGTGGTGGGCATCAGGTTTCAACTGAGGAATCAGAGGTATGAATTGACAGTCCGACATTTCAATGAGATCTTTGATTGCACGGGAGAGGTGGATACGGAGCCATACGCCTTCAAGAGAGACACCAATAAGTTCTGGCGACTCATTACTGCCACATCAGAGGAATTCAAAGCAAGCAACACCAAAAATTCTCAAATTAGGAACCTTGTCCTGCGCTGTTACAGAAGGCATGTGCGAGCTATCCCTTTAGCACGGACTGAGCATGGAAGTGTGCACCGGGAATAGTTGTTTCTGTTTTGGTCGATTCTACACAAGCAACCTCCTCTGAATCTCGGTCATTTCATGATCAAACACTTGGACAGGGCATCAAAGAAGATAAGTGGATCCATCTGCGTGGGGAAGGTTGTGTCAGCTATTGCACTTCATCTGGAAGTGCCAACTGGGGATTTGACTGCTAATATCGGAGATGACAAGCTAGACCTGAACTTCCTCAGGAGAGCTGAATTCTACAATGTTGTATCTTCCAACGACGACTTCTACTTGATACAGAGGGCACAAGACCATTTCCTACTTCCCAACAGTGCATTAACATATGTGAATGGTCCGGAAAGAAGAAAAAAACTAGCACATGACCACTCCTGCTCACCAGAGAAGAGCAATGGCAGTTGATGGAGGTGATATTCCACTTCTACAAGAAGAGGATGCCGAGATGGAAGAGCAACAGGCTCAAGAAGAAGAGCAGGCGGAGAGCAGCAGATCAAAGAGATGACCTAGAAAATAGAAGACTACAGCTGAGTATTTAGAGGATATATCCCAGGGCATAGAGGATATCCAGCTGGATCTAAGGGGACAGGATGCCCGATGGGACGAGCTGCGCCAATGGCAAGAGCGCCAAAATGCACTTTGGGAAGATAACAACAAGCAACATGAAGAGGTTTCCCAATGGCGAACACAGCAGAATAAGGCACACGAAGCTTACAAGAAGCAGTTGGAGGACATGCAGAGTCAACAACAACGGTTGCATGAGGAGCAGATGACACAGTGGCAGATGCAATGGGAGGCCCAGCAGAAGTTCATGCAGGACTACTATGATCAGTACCCTCATCCATCTCCGCAGTAGAGGTAACCCAACCAATTCACTTCTCTTCAAACTTATTCATGTTTTTGCATTGAGTAAGTTTGGGGGGCCTAATGTGGATCGGTTGGTGATGTTTTGCTTTCAGTTGATGTTTTATGCTCTCTGTTGTTTTTTACTATCTTCTATAATTTAATGGGGATATTTCTGTGACCTCGTGTGCTTGATTGTTGATTTGCATTTGGTGTATGTTCCGCTTATGGAACTTGAATGAGATTTGGGATGAATGTAAATGAATTCAATGCTATGGTGTGAATTTGGTAGCTCATGATGATATTGCTTTCATTCGAAAATTCATGGTTAGGATGGTTAGGAAAATACGTGATCAGTTCATGATTTAGCTTTGAGTGAAGTGCTTGTTCGCTTAGTCAATGCTAAAATACCCTTGTGAGAATTGAGCTTTAAATTCTTTCTTGTGTGATTTGTTTGAGTACTTGTTATTATTCCTAGAACTTGCTCTTAGTCATATTGAGTCTACATCGTGAATGTGAATTTAGGAAATGAAGTTAGGCAGTCTTTGATTACCTTATACACGTTTCCCAAGTTAGCCCTTCATAGCAAAAAAAAAGGAGTTGAACTCAAGCAAAGCTCGAGAGAGAAAAAAAATAAAGAGGGAAAAAGAATTGGGAGATGTGTAAAAGTTTGGGAATGGGAATTGGATGAAAGGAAGAAGTTAGGCAAAGTCTAACTTATCTATGGTTTGTGTTGTAAGAGTGCTATAGTTAGAAGGGATAAATTGTGAGTACTTGTGCTTCGATTATGTTTTCTAGCCACTTTAGCTTAAATATTCCCAACCATCTAAAGAGCCTACATTACAATCAATGTAAAGACCTTTCCGATCTTAGATTCACATTCACATTCTAGTAGAGGAGATGTTTGACTCTGAGCAAGCCTATGGCGAGCACTACTTGTTACTTGACCTGAGCGTATGTCATGATACCCTATACAC
>JAOWBJ010000055.1:1314577-1325032 GCA_028566335.1 Monarda citriodora
ATGTATGATACAAATTATTCAAATGTATGATATGACAATGTCTCAGTCGCATGTATTATATAAACTATACGCATGTATTATATAAACTATACGTAGGTGTGATACAAATTATTCAAATGTATGATATGAGAATGTCTCAGTCGCATGAAGACACTGTTGAATCAAGTTGTCTCATCTCTAAAAAATCAGGAGATGATACAACTCACCGAAATAATGATTTAGTGCCGGGTCGAGTAGATGAGGCCGGATCGAATACATGAGGCATAGTTATTACCAAACAGTGAGATGAAGACACATGAGTCATCCCATATGTCTTCAACTCCCCAACAAAACACTACAAGAGCAAGATAGGGGAAAACTGTAATTAAATTTTGACTAGTGATTTTACTTTACAAGGAAGCACAAAGAATCTGTGTGGACAGCAGCCCACTATATATTGTTCTTTTCCAAGTGCTTCTGTTTTAGTCTTCTCTTCTCCATTCCACCTCTGTAAATTTAGTAGGAGTAGTTGACAAACCACACTCTGCCTTCTTCAATAACTACTGCACACTGCGCCGCTACCTCTCTCTAACCCTCTCTCTCTACTTATAACTTGAAAACCATGAAAATAAGCTCCATCAAAACCATGCTCATCAGATTCATGCTCCTCGTCTCTCTCCTCTCTCTTTCAGAATCCTCAACGTGCAACAATTCCTCCGACCACTCGCTTCTCCTCAAGGCCTTCGCCTCCGTCTCCGGCTTCAACGCCTCCGAATTCAACTGCTCCTTCTCTGAAATCCGTCTCTCCTCGAGGAATCTCAGCGGCGCGATTTCATGGAAGTACCTCAGGAACATGACGCGCCTCCGCACGTTAGATCTCTCCGGCAATCGCCTCTCCGGCTCTGTTCCTTCTGCGCTGTGGTTTCTCCCCAATTTGGCGGAAATCAATCTGTCGAAGAACCGGCTCGGCGGCGTGGCCGGCCTTCCTAGACCGGGGTTGCTCGAGTCTTCGCCGGTTCGGAAGATCGATCTTTCCTTTAATAGGTTTAGGAACTTTACTTACCTTTCGAGTTTTCAAAATCTTACCTCACTCAGCCTTTCGCATAATGATTTTCGAGCTGCGCTTCTTCCTTTGTGGTTCACCAACCTAACTAAGCTTGAATCTCTCGATTTATCTGGTTGCAATATTTCTGGGAATTTAAGGCCGATTTCTGGTATTAAATCCTTAAAATATCTTGATATTTCGTCGAATCGTTTTACTGGTAATTTCCCTTCCGATATTCAGGCATTAGTTAATCTGAGGTTTTTGAACATCTCGTTCAATAATCTATCTGGTTTTTTGGACTCAAAATATGCCCAGAAATTTGGTAATTCGGCTTTCATTCACGCCGGTAATCTCACTGTTCGGAACAGCACCGTCTCCGCCACCGCCCCTGACTTGCATTTAAAGCCTCACCCTCCCACAACCCGCGAAAAACCGCCGCCGCCGCCGCAAATTCAAAGGGCAAACCTCCTCCCCACCGAGAAACATAGACCCAGATCGAAAACTCGGAGAACAGTAATCCTAGCCGCGTGTCTAGCTTCGTCCATAGCCGTCGCCGCCGTGTTCGCGTACTGCAGGTGCAGGAAGAGAAGAAGAAGGTCGAGGCAAGGCAAATGGTCCATCTCGACGCCGATCCAAATCCCGTTCCGAATCGAGAAATCCGGGCCTTTCTCGTTCGAGACGGAGTCCGGGTCGTCGTGGGTGGCCGACATTAAGGAGCCCACGTCGGCGGCGGTGGTCATGTTCGAGAAGCCATTGATGAAACTGACGTTCAAGGACCTCATTGCCGCCACGTCACACTTCGGCAAAGAATCCCTCATCGCGGAGGGAAGGTGCGGGCCCGTTTACCGGGCCGTGCTGCCAGGCGAGATCCACGTGGCAATCAAGGTTCTCGAAGACGCGAGGAGCCTCAGTCATGATGACGCTGCGGCCATGTTCGAAGACTTTTCGCGCCTCAAGCACCCCAATTTGCTTCCTGTTTCTGGCTACTGCATTGCAGGTTACTCTCTGCCTTTTCTTTAATCACTCTGTTTTAATTATTATTATTAAATTTATACGTTATGGACATTTACTATTTGAAAAAAATTAAGAAAAGTTAAATGTATATTTTAATTAATTAGAGTTAATGATAGCTACATTAGGAAATTAATCTAATAAGTTATTAATAAATGAGTATATCGAAATGAAAAGCTGATCGAATTCAACTAGAGGAACATATTATCCCTGAATGTTCATAATTAATTTTAACGTTTCTTGAGCTACCTCATTTAATGAGTTCACGTGAGATTTGGGTTCATAGAAAATGCCAATACAGATATTCTTACAGTCGTGAAATCCGATACATGATGATTACAAGCAGTAATAGTTTTCGTGATAGTAGTAAGCATGGAGAACAGTGCGTGATTCATTTTTGGACTGCTGTAAATATTTACTTCGAATTTCGTGTAGATTACAAAGTCAATTTTGAATTTTAAGGGACGTCTTTGTAAATTCAAGAACAAATTATGCAGAGAGTGCAGTACATGCCCAACCTTGTAATTTAGAGCACGTGGAATTTTGAATTTTGTATTTTTAAGCAGTTGGCAATTTTTTTGATACAGACTGTTCATGTTCGTTGGTTTCTGGAAACACTGAAAGTGGAATGAGAATTAAATGAGGTAGATGGGCTTCCCTTGTGTGCAGGTAAAGAGAAGTTGGTACTGTACGAATTCATGGCCAACGGCGACCTCCACCGTTGGCTGCACGAGCTCCCCGTGGGGGCCCCCGACGTCGAGGACTGGAGCGCCGACACGTGGGAGATCCGGACCGGGGCAGCCCCCGCCGAGAAGATGGAGTGGCACACGCGCCACCGCATCGCCGTCGGGGTGGCGCGCGGCCTCGCCTACCTCCACCACGCCCGGTCGAAGCCGGTCGTGCACGGCCACCTGGTGCCATCGAACATCCTGCTGGCCGACGACCTGGAGCCGCGCATCACCAACTTCGCGACGAGCCAGGACCGGGCCGCAGGGTCCACCACGGAGGATGATGTGTACAGCTTTGGGGTCGTGCTGGTGGAGCTGCTGACCGGTCAGCTGGGCTCATGTGACGCCGTCGAGTGGGCGAGGCAGCTGGTGAAGGACGGGGAGGGGGCGAGCGCGATCGACTCGAGGCTGAGGGGGTGCGGTGACTCGGTGAGTCAGATGGTGGAGTGCCTCCGAGTCGGGTACTTGTGCACGGCGGAGGCGCCGGAAAAGAGGCCCACCATGCAACAGGTTCTGGGTTTGCTCAAAGACATACACCCAACTCCGTTGGAAATTATTTGAGTCGGAATTAAAATTGAGGCGTTTAATTTATTAGATTTGAATAGTAAGTTTGAATCTATGTAATTAAACTCTTTCTATTTTCGAGTAGATTCATTTTGTGGAAAAAGCAGTGGGTTTCCGTTTGTTGATTGTACATTAGTAGTACTACTTTAAATTTTCTGGCACAGTCCATGCATTTTAAATGTGCATTATTTGATCATATGCTCCGTATTTTACGGTTTAGTATTTTACTTTATATTTTGGCGTGACATCTCTTATTGCATCGCTGGATACTTATTATGTATTTAAAATGTTTTTATTTGGAAATGCAATTGAGGATCTCAAATTCACTACTTTTAGACTTTCACTGCTCTGGCCTTGAGCTAATTTTAGAATTTCATGTTGTAGTTTTCCAAAGAAATATAAAATAAAGTATTACGGTATGCGAAATATAACATCAGTATCATGAGTACATATACATAATACATTCTCTAAAAATTTGCTATTCACGTGTTTGCATAGTAGTATTAGACCGTAGAGCATTATCTATCTATACTGCTATATAATAATTATTCACCCCCTATAAATAGTAGTGTTAATATTTTATCACATTTGAAATGTCCAAAATACCCCCGGTTTTTACCAAAAATGGAAAGTGATGCACAGTAGAGACATGAGTTCGAATCCCGCCTGGTGCATTTATTTTTATTTTTTTTAATTCTATTTCTGGGCATACTCTTACTCTCACAGGCCCAATAGCTATTTTTAATTTGCTTAATAAATTCATCCACATTCAAACACAAACACAATTTATATTTAATTCTTCCCGACACAACGCGCGGGCAACACGCTAGTTCTAATCTTATATGTTTGTATGGGATAGATATAGCATGATTAGTACTAAATTAAAGGATAAAATGCGGGCCAAACATGGAACTTGAGATATCAATTTTTTAAATCCTGCAATACAAACATTTCATTAGGCCATATAAATTTAGTCAATTAGGTCTAATTAAACGCCCCTAAGAACCTTATTTTGTAAAACACATGTAAAGAGTTTATAAGACTATACTCAGGAGTATCACCTGATCGATCGTACTTTTGTTGGGGAATTTATGTGGCAAGAATGAAAAAGAATAACACAGAAGATGAGAAAGATCTTTATTGTGTTTTTGCGTAAGAAGTCGAGAGATTGTGTGTGTCCCTTCTCTTCTATCCTAGCCTCTATTTGTGTGTGCCCCCTCTCTTCTATCCTAATCTCTTCCTAATTGGACTCGTTTTAGGATTTATCTATTTTGTTTTATGATACATATCTGAATCCTTATCTCTCTAGAATGAATCTTCGAGATAAGCTTGGAGTAGGAGTCCTTCTTGTACTAGGGTTAAGCTCGAATGGGCTGAGCTGGAGTTCGTCTACGCTTGTAGCTGGGCCGAACTGCATTGGGCCGAGCTCTTCTCATGGCCCAGCTATGCTAGGCCTACTGCTTGGGCCTAGCTGTTAGGTCGTGTCCTATCACACCCCCCCAAAGAGAGGTAAGGAGAATGAAATGATGTTGAGTAGGATAGTCGAGTAGGGCTGGTTGGATGTGATGCTGAGCTGGAGCCTTCGAATTGGATTGTCCCTATCAACAGTATGATTGGTGAAGTCAATCAGATGTCACCCCGCGGGATAGAGGTGAAAATTTCGAACTGGATTGCCCCTCGTCAATAGCATGATTGGCGAAGTCAATCAGATGTCACCTCGCTGGAAAGAAGTGGAAATTTCGAACTGGATTGCCTCGTCAATAGTACAATTGGCGGAGTCAATCAGATGTCACCCCACTGGAAAGAGGTGGAAATTTCGAACTGGATTGCCCCTCGTCGCTAGTATGATTGGCGAAGTCAATCAGATTGTGTTCGGTCTGCGAGCTGAATGCGAATCAGGTTGTGTTCGGTCTGCGAGCTGAATGTAGATGGACAGCGAGCCGAGTTTGAATTGCTAGCGAGCTTATGGTCTGACTGTGTCAGGCACTTTAATTAATGCGACGGTTCAGAACCTGATGGTGGCGGCCCAATAGGAACGCGGGATTCTAAGCGTCACCCGTTATAAAGCATATGATATACGCTTTGGGTGGACACTTCTTCATTCTCACAAAAAGAATGCTGCAAATACTTACTGTTTCTTTCCACCACCACTCGTACTTTCCAGTGAAGGGTCAGCGTCATCTCTTACTTCATTTCAAATTTGAACAAGTATCCATGTCTTCCTCTTCTACCAAGTCCGCTTCGACGAAAGTTGAGTTTAAGATTATGGGTCGTATTACATCTCCGGTCGAGATCTACCATATAGGGCAAGAATCCTCTAGGTATTCTTCATCCCTTTCATTGTCTGTAATTAAGGACCTGTGTACAGAGTTCGATCTGCCGATAAACGCCGACTTCATCATTCCGGGCCCATCGGACCGGGCGTGTGCCCCGCCGGTAGGGTTTGTTACCGTATACGAAGACTCGCTCCAGAGCGGTCTTCGATTTCCTTTGCCCTCCGCTTATATTTCTTTGTTGTCGTCTTACGAACTGCCCCTCGGGCAGATTACTCCCAATTCTTTTTGTTATCTCTCATATCTTGGGTCAGAGGCAAAGAAACCCTTGACTTGGGATATCATTTTGAACTTCTTCTTCTTTAAGACTTCGGCGAGCTGGTACTACCTTACTCCGAACTCTCTTGCGAAAGCTGAACTCCCGAACAAAGTCCAGGATTGGCACTCGAAATATTTCTTTCTTCGAGCTACCGATGTAGGTGTGTTGGAGTTCGCCTGGCGAACTGGCACTCTAGGAAAAATAAAGGTCTCCCTTCAGTACTCTGAACTGAAGGAGAGGCTAATCAAGGTCGTCGGACTGAGGCATGGCCCTTATGATCCATCTACCGAGAAAGAGACGGTGAAGGGTAGGGCCTCTCTTTTATTCTTAATAAGCTTGGTATTGTTATATAACTAATTGTCACTGAGTCCTTTTTCCTTTCATTGTTAGGCAGTGGGTCTGAAGGTGAAGAGCAAGAAGAGGCCGGCCAGGGTTGAGAAGGTGGCCGTTTCTGCTACGTCTTCGGAGAGGACCGAAGAAAACGTGATGTCCCCCCTAACAGAGGGGGCATCATCTATTCGAAGTCCCAAGCTAAAGCGGATGAAGAAGGGTTTTAAACAGCCCGCAAAGGTCACCGTGATGGTGGGACCGCTAATCGATCCTACCACGGAACATACTGTCGATCTGCCGTTGTCAGATCTTGAGATACTTTTACTCTGCGTCTCCTCTTTTTCCTTTTCTGCGAACTAATTATTCGAACTGATGTTTTTATTTCGCAGGTTGCTGAGCAGATGCTGGCTGAAGGCCAGCAGATGATGGCTCAAGCCACCTCCCTGTTAAAAAGGGGGGCCGTTGCAAAGGCCACCCTTAGTTTGCAAGAGGAGAAGGAATCTCTCCACAAGAGGGCGGAGGATGCTAAGGCGGAGGCCACCACAGCTCACAAATCTGAGGAGGCCGCCCAAGCCTCGTTGGCAGCGCTAAAGATTGAGCTCCGTAGTCTTCGGGGCAAATTTTTCCAGTTCTCCGCCGAGGTAGTGGCGGATCAAGGGCCCCTACTTAGGTCTTTTGTGGAGAGGCTTCTCCTTTTTGGGAGATTCGACGAGCTGGCGTTGAACCTCGGTAGCGTGCTTGGTGAGTCGATGGTCGTCAACGTGCTGGAAATCGTGAAGACTGACTATCTCGATGTCGATGTTGCCAAATACGGATACGAGCACCTATCTGATGAGGCGAACAACCGGGCTCTCGCCAAGGAAGTGTGGGTGGGTCTGCAACACTTTCCTTTGCTTAAGGAGCTTGAGTTCGCTTCAGTTCGGCTCACCGAGGAGATGGTGCGGGCTGCTGAGGTCGATCTCGATGCTGATGTCGACGCCCTGTTCTCCCAAGTGTCCAAGGGGAAAGCCCCTATTCATGAGCCGGTAGTGGCCACTGATCAGGGTGATAGGGTTGGTGATCCTACTTCCTTGTAACTTTTTTCTTTTTCTTAGACCACCATGTAATCACATGCCGCTAGGGCACTACTTTTGCTTCAATGAAAATACAAACCTTTTCATCATTACTGAGTTCGATCTACTTTATTTCTTGTTCTTTTGTTAGTCTCCTTCACCCACAATGTATAAATCTTCACACCTCTGTTACCGCATTAACGAGCTCCTAGCCTCGCTGGAGGCTGCTAGATCCGAAGTAGTGTATTGGAAAGACAAGCATCATCGGGCCAGTGCCATGGTTGCGGTTGGGTCTAGCTCGTCAAGCGGACTAGAGAGCGAACTACAATATTGGAAGGATGAGTATGGTCGGGTAGTCGAGGAGTCCGAACGTACAGCGACGTCAGCACAGATTAAATATGACAAACTCCACGCCCGATACACTTTACTTCAAGACAAACTGAAGGAGGCAAAAAGCGAACTGAAAGATGCCATTGATGAACTGAAGGCAAATAACAAGATGACTAAAGAGCATGCAGCCTATGAAATATTTGTAAGGCATAGTGGCGGTGTTCCGATCTCCGAAGTCAGAAAACTTGTCACTAAATGTTCCGCCTACGGTCGACGGGCTGATTGTGTGCCCCTTGTTCTTCACGATCAGATCCTCGAGCTGAAGAGAATAGCGGGACTCTACCAAGTCATCCTGGACAAGTACCCGTCACTGTGTCGGCTCGTTGGAGATCGCTCCTATGTTGAAGAAGCTGGTCCGTCTACTTCTGTTGTTGCTGTCCGCTAGCCCATGCGATCTGCGGACACTCGGCATGGGCGACCTCTTGCTATCAGGGGTCAAAAAGGCGGTAGATCGGCAGGTTGGAGCACAGTTGGCCGCGGAGGGGGTAGGGGTCTAGATCGCGGATTAGACCTCGATGCTGTGCTCAACATGAATTTCAAATTCTGAGAAGACTTCGTCAGCAAATGGCTCAACTTTAGTCCATCATATAGGTCTCCCGGGCCTTAATTATGTATTAGGCATGTAATATGTAGTATTCTCGTCTTGTAAATGGGTATAGCCTGCGCGTTTATTTTATGCCACGAACCGATGTACTTCTTTTTCACATTAACCGAGATCATCGCTTCTTCGAAGTGTTTATACTTCTTCTCCATGATGACAAACGTCACCACTTTTTCGAAGTGTTTATACTTCTTCTTCATGATGACAAAAGTCACCACTTTTTCGAAGTGGAGTGTCTCTTTGTGGGACGTTAATACCCACATATGGGGTAAAACTGAGTTCGCGAGACATGTGTTGTCTCATAAGGTAGCGAACCTTAGAGAACTTAGTGGGGATCTTTTATGTATAAGTGGAGCATGCAAGAATGGAATGTGACTCGCGGATGAATGAAAATAGATTTTATTATTCAAAAGAACTGACTTTTATAAAATCACACGTAAAAAAGAAAATTATGTACATGAGTTCCTAATCATGCGAACTAAATGTCTAGCCTAAGATCGCCCGCTTATACATAAAATCTCGTTAAATTGGAAATGTACCATGTGCGGGGTAGAGGCTCACCAGATAGTTGGGCGAGCTTATACGAACCCTTGCCCAGATCCTCTTCGATCCGATATGGTCCTTCCCATGTGGCTTCTAATTTTTCGAGCTTCTCTGCCTTACTGACTTCGTTATTGCGAAGTACGAGATCTCCAACTTGGAACTGGCGGTGTTTCACTCGTCGATTGTAGTAGCGAGCTACTTGCTGCTTGTATCGAAATTCCCTTATGAACGCCATATCTCTTTTTTCTTCTAAGAGATCCAAGTCAGCTCGCAGATTTTCATCATTAAGATCTTCAGAAAAATATATCACCTGAGAGCTCGGCATTCCATTCTCGATTGGGATTACTGCCTTGGTCCCACAAACCAAACCATATGGGGTCTCTCTCGAGGTCTGTCGTGTTGTCCTGTATGACCACAAGACATTGGGCATGTTTTCCACCCATTTTCCTTTAGCTCACCCCAGTCATGTTTTTAACCCGTTCACGATTATTCTGTTGGTGACTTCGGTCTGTCCATTAGCTTGAGGGTGAGCCACCGAAGTAAACTTTTGCTGGATGTGAAGTTCTTGGCACCATTCCTTGAACAATCTATCAGTGAACTGTGTTCCATTGTCCGAGACAAGGATATGAGGTATTCCAAATCGGCAAACAACATTCTTCCACACAAAATTGAGGACATTCTTGCTTGTGATTTTGCCCAGTGGCTCGGCCTCCACCCACTTTGTAAAATAGTCGATTGCAACGATGAGGAATTGCAGTTGTCCCGGAGCACGATCAAAAGGACCGACAATATCGATTCCCCATTGCATGAAGGGCCATGGGCTTTGCATACTTGCGAGCTCAGTCTGCGGCATCTATGGCACATTTGCATGGACTTGGCATTTAGGGAAACTCTTAACAAGTTCGATCGCGTCTTTTCCCATTGTTGGCCAGTAGTACCCACTTCGCATGACCTTCTTTGCTAAAGCTTCAGGGGCCGATGTGACTGCCACAAGATCCTTCATGGACTTCTCGCAAAACATATTTTGCTTCGCTGGGTCCAACAAACCTTAGGAGGGGTTGAAGGAAAGATTCTTATAAAGAATTCCCTGATCCATGGTATACCTCTAGGATTTAGCGAGCAACTTTCGAGCTTCAAGTTTGTTATCTGGTAATTCCCCTTTGTCCAAATAATCCCGAATTGGAGTCATCCAGTTCGGATCATCCAATATCTCATCGACCTCTATTTCGTCAATACTTTTGTGCTGGACATTTTCCACCGATGAGATCGATTGGGATGAGGCCAACTTGCTCAGGGAGTCAGCTCGCACATTCTGCCCTCGTGGAACCCGGATCAGTACGAAGTACGAAAAGGCTTGTTGTAGGCTTTTAACCTTGTTGAGGTATCTCTTCATTCTTTCCTCGGGGGCTTCGCTTGCACTTATAATATGATTTACGACAACTTGGGAGTCGCTGTGCACTTTGATGGCCTGGATCCCAAGAATCTTGGCTAGACGAAGACCGTGGAGGATGGCCTCATACTCCACTTCATTATTAGTGGTAGGTGATTGCACTATTTTTGTGTCTTTATTTCCTTAGTATTTCATATCGTTTTAGTGTCATTCCTGTAGGTTTTAGTTCA
>JAOWBJ010000055.1:1354975-1367047 GCA_028566335.1 Monarda citriodora
GAATCTCGATCGATCCATAGAGTCAGTTCTTGGAACATACACACAAAACATTTTTATGGATAATTGCATTTTTGACATAATTTAAAGCAGCATAAAAAACAATGCTATTTGGAAACATTTTGGACCCACCTGATATAACAACTCAAATCCTCGATCTGGAATGGCCAGAACTCTCCTTAATTAATAATTACTACTAAAACTGACAACTTACTGTAAAAACTAACTAAATACAAACTAAAAATTCGTAAAAGAGAATATATATATTATAGAGGCTTTGTAGCCCTCTATTTATAGCGGAAAAAAATGCTGCTTAGTCATCACATAGCCTTGAGTAGTCACAAATTCATAGCCTATGCACATGTATAACTAAATAGTAAGGCGGCTAATTACCACTCCACCATAATCCATGCATGCACGTTATGAGTATATACATAGTAGTAGTAGGCATAGTAAATATAAAAACAAAGCATATACATATATATATATACACGACATCACAACACACATGTAGTATATATATATATATATATATATATATATATATTACTATTCTAATTAATGCGTATACTATATATATTATACTACCTATACATATATTATATATGTATATGTGTACATATAGATATATAATAATATAAATACATATATTATGTACGTATATATATGTGCATATATATATATAATGTATTAAACTAATAATAATAAATCAGAAAATTCGGAATATTACACAGAGGGACGTTCTTTGTGCTTACACGGAGAAACTTTTTATAAGTGCCGAGTTTTCAGCCTTTGTTGGCCGCCTCAGTGCTATTGTGAGTGAGGATTTCCGTCATGGTGTTCTCAATGTAATCCCCTTATATGCCCGGGTGTTGGCTGCTCGACTGCAAACGCTGCCTTTGCTCGACGTACTGGCCTCTTCGCCGGTACCCTTGACTTTGGAGGCAGTTTGTGCGTGCGCCGTTGATCAGTACAAGCGGATGAAGGCAGCCATCACCAAACTGGGCCCGGTGTCACCTGCTCCAGTCGTCGTCGAAGAGGATGAAGACGAAGAGGAAAAGGAAGAGGGAGAGGGTGGGGAAGTCCCTACTTCTTCGAAAAATCAGGAGGTTCCCCCATTCTCCTAAGGGTCTTGAGGTCACTGCACCAAAGGAGTCGGAGGCCGATCTGGAGGACAAAGGAGAAGACCCGGGAGTGAAGGAGACCGAAGTGCCAGAGATGGCAACTGAGGGAGCTGGGAGTGGTCAAGCTGACCAAGGGGATCAGACCGGCTCTCTTGTATGACTTCGTTGCCTTTTTTTCTTAGATAGGTCTTTATTTTTACATGTCCTTGTTGTCTCCTCTAGTATTCTTCCACAGACATGAATGAAAACATCATTTTGTTATCAAACTCTTCTATTTACTGCTTTATTTTTATATTTCTGTAGTTCGTTGCTCCTTTTCCATTTTCACGGGATGCCAAACTTAGAGAGCTTACTCACACTCTTAACTCCAAAGAATGCGCGATTCTGCACTGGAAGAGGTTATACTCTGCAGCCTTGGATGATGCCAAAGACCAAGCCAGATAGGATCAAGTGAAGATCGACCAAGTGCTGGCTAAAGTGGTTGAGCTCGAAACTACTTTGAAAGACACAAAGACTGAACTGAAGATTTACAAAGAAGAGAACACCGAATACGAATACATTATACGCCGGTGTAATGGGATGACCATTACCGAAGTGGAAGACCACCTTCAAGGGAAATGACAACAATGTCTTGAAATAAAAAACCAATACAGACTGCAGGGAATACCGAAGTGAGATCGAAGCTCTCAGGAGCTTATCTGGAGTGTTCAAGATCATTCACGTTCGTTATCTGAAGCTGGTGAAGATCTTGAATGATAATCCGGGCTCTTCGAGCTCGGCTATAATTGAATAACGACCTTCCGAATACACCGAGCAAGATCGCCAAGAAGTATTGAGATGCCGAGGTGGCGGTAGAGCACCTCGTACTCAGGGTCGTGGAAAGAGACCGCATGGTTCTACTTCTTGGGGCAATAGTTCCAGTAGGGCGGGAGTTGGAAGGTTTATTCTGGATGCTTTTTTAAGGGCTAAGGCACCTAAAGACTTCGCGCAGAAATGGTTAAGCTATAGCAAACCACGGGACCCTTCAACACCTTGAATTATATCATGTGTGCTTACATATAAATGTATATATAGATTATTACCTCCCATTTTTTTTGTAATATCGAGGTATACTTTTTTGGATGTGAATAAAATACGTCTGTTTTGCCATTGTGAATGATCACTTAGATTTTATAGAAGTTTATATTTTATTCAAATACTAGACTTTGGCGTTGTTAAAGGTAGCGAACCTCTTAGGCCGAAGTGAAATTGTCATTGTTTGGCGAGTTTTATCACTAGGAATGGACTTCCTTACGCGCGTTTGAATGAAGTCACCCGAAGTGGGGACTGTGGAATTTTTAAAGGAAAATTACACTTCGATTAAACGAAATGCTTCTTTACCCTTTATTTAATCTGACAAAGTATTCTTATACATTCACTGGAAGATTTGACAAACTTTGTCTTCTGTATATTCTCAAAAAAGGGGGCCAGCCTTTTGAGACTAAGTTCGAAATATTACGTATAAATGAGACTTCGGACATATGCATAAATAAATGATAACTCATAAATTCAAAAGACACAATGGAACAAGTGATTTTATAAAAAACAAACCTCTAGACAGAAAACCGACTTACATAAAAAGAACTAAGACTTATGGTAGAATACTGACATTGCCCATCCATACATAGTACTTCCTGAGATTTGAGATATGCCAAATTCGGGAAATAAGCTCACCGGACATATGAGCCAATTTGTAAGACTCTTTTCCGAGAACTTTGATAACCTGATATGGTTCTTTCCAAGTGGCTTCAAGCTTGCCGAGCTTTGCTGCTCTGCTCACCTCGTTGTTTCTAAGCACAAGGTCATCCACTTGAAATTTTTGCGTTTTCACCATTTGGTTATAGTACCGGGATACTTGCTTCTTATAGTGAGCTTCTTTTATAAAAGCAAGCTCCCTATTTTCTTCAACGAAGTCGAGTTCGGTCCGGAGTCCCTCTTCGTTAGCTTCAGTGGTGAAGTTTATGGTGCGAGGGCTGGGCATGCCGATCTCGACGGGAATGACTGCTTCAGTGCCGTATACCAAGCTATACAGCGTTTCCCCATTTGATGTTCTCGAAGTAATGCGGTATGACCATAAGACTTGCGGGAGATTTTCCACCCATAATCCTTTGACTCGATCTAGTCGAGTTTTCAATCCCTTCATTATGGTGAGATTGGTGACTTCGGTTTGACCATTCGCTTGGGGATGAGCGACCGAAGTAAATCTTTGTTGGATCTTCAATTCCTGGCACCAATCTCTAAACTGCTTGTCTGTGATTTGCGTTCCATTGTCTGAGACAAGGATATGGGGTATGCTGAAGCAACAGACTATATTCTTCCATACGAAGTCGAGAGTATTTGTACTTGTGATTTTGGCAAGGGTTCAGCTTCGACCCACTTTGTGAAGTAGTCTATTGCCACAATCAAAAATTGCAGCTGTTTTTGGGCTTTCTCTAGTGGTCCCACGATGTCTATACCCCACTGCATGAATGGCTATGGACTTTGCATGATAGTCAGATCGGTTTGCAGCAACTTTGGGACATTGGCATGGAGTTGGCATTTTGGGCACTTTTTAACAAGGAGGAGTGCGCCTTGGACAAGAGTTGGCCAATGCCGCATGACTTTTTTAGCTAATGCTCTTGCACCAATGTGACTTCCGCAAGATCCTTCGTGGACTTCTCTTAAAACATAATCCACATTATTAGGTCCTATGCACCTTAGCAACGGTTGTAAATAAGATTTTCTGTAGATGACTCCTTGCTTTACTTCGTAACGAAGTGATCTGCAAAGTATTTTACTAGTCTCGAGCTTGTCATCTGGTAATTCACCTTTTTCTAGATACGTTAGAATGAAGGTCATCCAGTTCGGTTTGCTCACTACCATTTGCACTTCGGTAGCTTCATCAATGCTTCTATGCAATATCTCTTCCACCATGGAACTATGAGATGACGATGCCAGCTTACTCAGAGTGTCTGATCGGCTATTTTGTGCCCTTGGAATACGAATTATCGAGAAATAAGAGAAAGTCCGTTGAAAATATCGGACTTTTTCCAAATAATTCTTCATTTTTTCCCTTCCGGCTTCACTCGTACCCATTATATGGCCAACCATGACTTAAGAGTCACTATGGATCTTTATGGATTGGACGTGGAGACTTTGAGCTAATAGGAGTATGGCAAGGAGGGCTTCATACTCCTCTTCGTTATTTGTTGTTGAAAATTTGAAATGAAGCGAGTATGTCACTTCGCGTCCATCAGGTTCAACGAGTAAGGTGCCAGCTCCGCTTCCTGTTTTTTCCAAAGCTCCATCCACGTACCCTCGCCAAAAGTCTACCAGTTCCACTTCGTGAGTGTCAGGGGCTCTTTCTTTTACTTCGGTGGCCGCTGAAGTGGAAGGCCCGAATTTGGCTTCAACTAAGAAGTCCGCTAAAGCTTGTCCTTTTATAGCTTTGCGAAGACAAAACTTGATGGAATTTTCACCCAACTCGATGGCTCACTTAGCTATTCTGACTAATGCTTTGGGCTTGGTCAAAACTTGCCGAAGTGGGAGGTCAGTGAGGACTTGTATAGTGTGAGCATGAAAGTACGGTCGTAATCTCCTTGTCGCGTTCACTAGGGCCAGAGCTAATTTTTCCAAAGGCTAATATCGAGTTTCTGGACCCCTTAGTGCGCGACTAATGAAGTATATGGGATTTTGATGTCGACCTTCCTCTCGTACGAGTACCGCACTGATCGTTTCATCTGAAGCCGCTAAGTACAAAGATAGAGTATCTACTTCTTTGGGCACCGACAACAGTGGGAGTTCGGCCAAATATTTTTTGAGTTCTCCGAAAGCATTTTTTGCGCTTCTCCCCATTCGAACTTCGAAGCCTTCTTCAATATTTTGAAGAAGGACAACTGTTTTTCGGCAGCTTGGGAGAGGAAGCGATTTAGTGCGGGTAGGCACCCAGTGAGTCTCTGTACGTCATGAATGGAGTTCGGCATTGCCATGTTTTGGATAAATTGTACTTTGGTTGTTATCCTTGAGTCCCTCTTTTGATACCCAACACCCCAGAAACTTCCCACAGTTCACCAAAAACGTACATTTTTTGGGGTTCAACTTAAGGTTGTCACTTCGAAGTACGTCGAGAGTTGCTTTGAGATCATCTACATAATTAAAAATGGTTTTGGTCTTGACAACTATGTCGTCGACGTATACTTCCACAATTTTGCCTATGTGATGCCGAAATAATTTATCCACCATTCTCTGAGATGTGGCTCCTGCATTTTTCAATCCAAATGACATTTTTTATAGGCGAAAATGCTAAAATCAGTAATGAACGCAGTTTTGGAAGCATCTTCTTCATTCATTAAAACTTGGTGGTAGCCTTTATACAGATCAAGAAAACTAAAAATTTCAAAACCTACTAGGGCTTCGACTTTTTTTTAATCAATATTAGGAAGATGATAGCAATCCTTTAGGCAATGCTTATTTAGATTTGTGTAGTCTATGCACATCTGCCACCACCTCTTTTTTTTTATCATGACTGGATTGGCTATCCAAGTTGGATATTTAACTTCAAACAAGACTGCGGCTTTCAACAGCTATTGCACTTCGTCTCGAATAACCTGATTTCTTTCTGCGGCAACGAGTCTTTGCTTTTGTCTGATAGGCCTGACTGCGGGGTCGATATTTAGTCTGTGCGTTATAATGTCCGGGGACACTCCTTTCATGTCAAGAGGCGACCATGCAAAGACATCTCATTAAGCCCTAAGGAGTTGGATTGTTTGATTTCGGAACTAAGGTGTTCCGGCGAAGCCGATTTTGACGGTTCTAGTGGGGTCGTCTTCGTATAATTGTACTTCCATTGAGTCCGGCCCAGACTATACTCCATCTTTCTCCAAATCCTTAGGCAACTGTGATTGTTATGCTTGATAATGTCGAGTTGAATGCTCGACATTTTTTAGAGCGATTTGCATACACTCTTTCGCCCTCTTTTGATCACCGCCAATGGACGCTATTCCTCCCTTTGTCGGGATTTTGACCATCTGTGGAACATACTGCCCGAACTGCATTTAGCCAGTCTCTCCCAAGGATGATGTTGTACGGAGAGTAGGCTTTGACAATGAAGAACTGGATTACCGCAGTGGAGACTGTCACGGGGAGGCTTATAACTCCTTCGAGGCAGGTGTCTTCTTGAATGAAGCTTTTTAATGGGAGCGCAGCTGGGGTCAGACGAACTGGATCAATCTCTAATTTGTCAAAGCATTCATTGAACATAATGTTGACTGATGCTCCAGTGTCTACGAACACGCGGTGAATGAGGTGATATGGCCGGCACTGGGTCTGCATCGGTGAAGGTGATGACTTCGTCTTTTTTGAGGCGCTTATGAGTGGGCTCCTCTTGGGATGAATTCCGGCACTCCGCCTTCAGTGACGACTTCGTCTTCCCTACAGGGAGGGCAACAATCGTCTGAATGACCCCATCATACTGGAGTTTGTCATCATCCTCTTCTGGATCTTGTTTTTGTTTTTTTCTTTCAGTAGGAGGAGCACAGTTCGTCTTCCCTTGCTTTCTCTTCCCACTCTGTTGTCGCCGGTCTCGGTACTTCTTTAATGCTCCTGTTTTCACAAGGGCATCGATATCTATAGCCAGGTTTCTGCATTCTTCCGTGTCATGACCATGATCTTCATGGAATGAGCAGTATTTATCCTGGTTTCGCATCTTGGCGGATTTCGTCATAGGCTTTGGTTTTTTGAACATAGCTGAGTGGAGTTCGAAAATTTTGGTCCTAGATTTAGTCAGTGGAGCGTATTGAGGCTGGGGCTTCTCTGGATTAGGACAAGGTCCAAGTCTGGACTGCACTGCCCCTCGCTGGAGTCTGTCGAAAGCACTCCGGGGAGGTCATCCTTGATCACCACGATCCTCATTTTTCTACTTTACACCCCGAACTGAGCTGTCCAGGGTTCTCTTTCTTTGGTCCGCCTCATCAGCTCGGACGAACTGGTCCGCAATATTCCACATCTCTTGCGTGGTTTGCGGATTATATTTGACGAGCTCTTCGTATAGAGCTCCGGGGAGAACTCCATTCTGGAACGCAGATATTACAAGCAGGTCGTTGATGTCATCTACTTGTAAGCATTCCTAGTTGAACCTTGTCAAGAAGTCGCTAATTTTTTCATCGCGACCTTGACGAATTGACAAAAGCTGAGCCGAAGCAGCTCGTGCTTCGGCTTTCTGGAAAAACCTCTATGGAAGGCCGCCATTAAGTTTCGGTACGATCTAATACTGCCAGGGGGCAGGCTATCAAACCACCATCTAGCTTTCCCGACAAGTAACTCTGGGAAAAGCTTGCACATATGCACCTCATTGAGGCGCTGATTGACTATATTGTATTGATATCGGCCAAGAAAATCGTGAGGGTATACAAGACCATCATAAGATAGTAGAGGGACCCTATAATTGTTGGGGAGATGAGTCTGCACGATGTCATCTGAAAAGGGAGTTCGGAGTGCTCCGTACAATTCAAACCCTTCACCGCGAATGGCTGAGATATGAGTTCGTGCTGGCGAGCGACTCTGCTCGTAGTGTACGCTTCTATGGCGAGACGAACTTGGAGGTAGATCATTCCGGTGATTTCGTTCCTTGGGTTGTGAGAAGAGGCTTCGGCCTCTTTTTCACGGGTGTGAGACGGCTCTTGTCCCCATCAGAGGAAGTTGAGAAATTCATCCTGATTCTCCTCTCGAAATTGCTTCACAGCCTCGTTGAGATTGGGCTGTTCGCATTCTGGTTCAGTTCTTAGGGTCCGAGTAGGATCGGTCATTTCTTCTCTAGAGCTAGGAGATGGACCTCTTTCGTCTAGGGAAGGAATGAGATTCTGAACAGGATTTTTGCCGGCTCGGTGGCTTGGCCATTCACTTCCTTGACCGTTGCGATTGTTCACGTTGGTTCGAGTTCTCATCATTCTGTATCAGCAGCAGAAAAAGCGTAGATCACAATATTTCGTTCCCAAAGACCGCGCTAGTGATCGATTCCGATTTTCTTAAGAGATGTTAAACGACGAAAATAAACGAAAGTAAGAACACACAAGATTTACATGGTTCAATCTACTAGGGGTAGATTTACGTCCACAGAGGGAAAGATCTCTCACTTGTTTATTGCTTTAGCGGGTATGTATTACAATAGCGAATCCAATCTCTTCTATTCATCCTATTTGCTATTTATACACGTGAATTCTGAGTTTGGGCTCGCAGACCCAATAAATAGGTGCAGGTAACTGCCTCAAGGGAGTTACGGTGGTTGAAAAGATCATAGGGTTATGGAGTATGAACATGCATATAACCGCATATTCGGATAATCGCTCACAGTTCTTGAATACTTGATGGCAGAAAAACTATAAGTATAAGGCTGCTTTAGGCCGAAGTTAGTTGTGCTGAGACTTTTATGCCGTAGTGCGGTTGCTTAGGGTTTGGGTCGGTTAGGAATACTCGAATCGGAGTGCATTACCGAACTAAAGCCTTTGATGAACTTTTCAAGATTAGGCAGGTTCGCTCGAGACAATATTACTTATGGACCGAATTACATGAACCTTACCATTGGGCTCGAGAGATTTAGTTCGTATCCAATCACCTGATAATGTAAAATTGCGAACAATAATTTATGAGTCCCACTCCCACAGTTTAAACTATACTACTAATTTGTTCCTTCCCTCTTTTAACCTACTTAGACAAAGCCTTGTCGATACTATAAAATGGGCCAAACCCAAAGCTCTCCCACTTAAGCCAGATGTCTTTATAGTTTCCAACGCCCCCCCTCCCCCTCCCTCCTCCATGCAACACATATACTCCTCCTTTTCCTCTTTATAATCTAAACTGCCTACATCACTCCCTCACCTCCTCATCAACTCTCTCTCTCTCTCTCTCTCTCTCTCTAATCGATATAATCATGGTGGTATTGTCGCAGCCAATGGTTGACAGCAATCTAGGCCAGATCAAGACATGCAAGGCGGCGGCGAACGCCGTCACCATCCCCGTCGTCGACCTGTCGGATTCCGCCGCCAAGGCTTTGATAGTAAAGGCCTGCAAGGAGCTTGGCTTCTTCAAGGTGACCAACAACAGGATCTCCGAGGATTTCCTGGCTAGGCTAGAAGCAGAAGCGATGAAGTTCTTCAAACTGGCGCCGCAGGAGAAGGAGAAATCAGGCCCCCCCAACCCCTTAGGCTACGGCAGCAAGATCATCGGCCCCAACGGCGACGTCGGCTGGCTCGAGTACCTCCTCTTCTCCACCAACCCAGACCTCATCTTGCCGGGAATCCCGCAAACCTTATGGTAATTTGAAAAAAAAATGGTTAATTAATTTTAAAAAAAAAAACGAATGAATGAGCTAATGTGGAGTGCAGGGGCATGGTGAACGAGTACGTGGCGGCGGTGAGGGAAATGGCGTGCGAGGTGCTGGAGATGATGGCGGAGGAGCTGGGGATAGGGGAGAGGGACGCTCTCAGCCGTCTGATCAGAGACGAGAAGAGCGACTCCTGTTTCCGGTTGAACCACTACCCGCCCTGCCCGGAGATGCCGGCATTGACGGGCCGGAGCCTAATCGGGTTCGGGGAGCACACCGACCCGCAAATAATATCCGTTTTGAGATCCAACAACGCCTCGGGCCTCCAAATCTGCGACAGAGACGGCGCTTGGCTCTCAGTCCCACCTGACCACACCACCTTTTTCTTCAATGTCGGTGATTCCTTGCAGGTATTAAATTCTTTTTATATCTGGGTTTAATTGATTCATGAATTATATTATATAAATATAAATATAAATATGAATATGAATATGAATGTAGGTGATGACTAACGGAAGGTTTAGGAGCGTGAAGCACAGAGTATTGGCGGATAGAAAGCAATCGAGGGTGTCGATGATCTACTTCGGAGGGGCGGCGCTGAAGGAGAAGATAACGGCGTTAAGGGAAGTGATGGAAGAAGGAGAAGAGAGTTTGTATAATGAATTCACATGGTCTGAATACAAGAAGTCAGCCTACAAGACAAGGTTGGGTGACGATAGGTTGGCCCTTTTTCACAAGTCTGCTTCTCAATAGAATTCTCTCTCTCAATACTCTCTCTCTCTTGTTTTTTTTTTCCTTTACATATAGTAGTAGCAGTATATAGATATTGGATTTCTCAATTCCTGTCACTTCGTAACATATCGTGAATTAAGTTTGAGTTCGAATCTCATCGTTAATTAAACTTAAGTTGGTAAAGTAAAATTGATGATATTTTGAGTGGATCCTTAATTCGATTCTCTCTGCTAAAAAAACGGGGTAGATCAAGTAAATCCCGAAGAAAATAAAAGCATGTCATTTTCATAAATCGTTTAATTGCTCAAGCAAACATAGTTGACAAATATCTAATTGTCCATATATTTAGACCCTTTAATGTGACTAAACACTAATATACTACATTGACTTTTGAGCCCCCAAAGAATATACAACTAGTAGTACTACTATAAGTTTTCTTACTCAACCAGAGAATATAATTCAATCAATTTATAGAAAAAACAAAACTTTCCTCAAAGACGCAATCGAAATCTACGAAGTGAACAGTCAAAGCCAAAATATTGCCAGAATTAGATAAAAACATTTATTCTTCAACAAAGATATCATATTATTCTACATACGTACGTCCAGATTTTACCAAACAAATTAAATTACATTTATTCCATGTTTTACATAATAAAAACATAACATTCGATTTACAAATAAACAAACAATAAATATTCATTGCAAAAATTAAGTATGGTATACTAAGAAAAAGGCAAAAGATTTTATATCATAAAATTCGTATTAGACGGCGGTAAAAATGCATGTTTTAAAAAGTTAAAATCAAACAGGTAAAATTCGAAGATAACGGACGGAATAGTACAGAATATGAAAAGAATTTAAGAAAAAACAACCAAGTGAAATTAAAAGAAGACTGCAAGTTTTTTTGAATCAATATATTAATATACCTCAACTGGTTCGGAATGTTCCGAACCATAACCGTCGTTCTGCCCCGAAATACGACGCCCGGCGGCGGCGACGCGGTGGCTCCGTCATCAGCCGCAGTTTTCTTTGGCTTCCACTCCAGCCGCAGCCGTGGCGGCGGCGAGGCCGTAGGCGACCGACACATCTTGGATGCACCTTTCTCGGCACAGTTTTCAAGAACCTTTTCCTCAGAGCAAGAAAGGGGCGGCGGCGGGGCCGCGCAGGGGTAGGCAGTCGGCGATGGAGGAAAGGACGTCGGAGAGTGGCAAACGGTGTCGGTGCATGCGCGTGGAACGTAAGTCGGGTAACCCATATGAAAATGCATGAGTTGACGTGGAAGATGCCATAGCAACTTCTGAGGGTAGTGGCCGTGAAATGTGACCACCGGAGCCGCCGTCAGCGGCGGCGGAAGAGGAGAAGGTGCGTGATGGAGGGTAGTGTGGTGGCGGAGCCGAGCTGGCTTAAATTCCCGGGCACCGGGGTTTAGCCTTGATGTGCAAGATGGTGTGATGCACATGATACAAATTTTGAAATTATAGATAAGAAAGTGTGGTTTTTGGTTCTAAGAGTAGGATAGGTATATATAGTTCGTCTGTGTAATCACTAACTTACCTGAAATTAAATTAAAATTTGATAATGTGAAAATGAATTTGTTATTTTTCTTTTAATTAAATTGTTATTTTTCTTTCAATTAAATCGCATATCCCCACTTATTACTTCTGTACTAAACTAAAAAAATGCACAATAGTAAGGGATTGAGATGATATTACTTATATCTCATTTAAATAGTCCTACTTTTTATTTAGGTATATTTTACTTATTAGTTTTATTTTTTAAAATGGCAAACAATATATGGCTATAATTAATTCTCTCTCCTCAGAATTAGTTACAACCATATATCTCACTTTTCTTGGTTCTTGTAGCCGATCAAACTAAGAC
>JAOWBJ010000055.1:1380173-1395896 GCA_028566335.1 Monarda citriodora
GTCGAGGCCGAACCATTGGCCAAGATAACAAGCGCAAACGCCCTTGACTTCGTCTGGAAGAACATAGTATGTCGCTTCGGTATACCTCATGAACTCATTCTGGATAATGGTACTCAGTTCACGGACAAAACGTTCAAAGAATGGTGCCAAGAGTTAAAGATCCAACAACGTTTCACTTCGGTCGCTCATCCTCAAGCGAACGGTCAGACCGAAGTCACAAACCGCACCATAGTAAAGGGGCTGAAAACTTGACTAGACCGAGCTAAATGACTTTGGGTAGAAAACCTCCCACAAGTCCTATGGTCGTACCGAACCACCCCAAGAACCTCAAATGGCGAAACACCATACAATCTAGTATATGGCACCGAAGAGGTCATTCCGGTCGAGATCGGCGTACCTAGTCCTCGCACACTGAACTTCGACACCGAAGCGAATGCTGAAGAACTCAGAGCTGAACTTGATCTCGCCGAAAAAAAGAGGGAACTTGCCTTCATAAAAGAGGCTCAGTACAAGCAGCAAGTAGCCCAGTATTACAACCAAAGGGTAAAAACGCAGCAATTCCAAGTGGATGATCTTGTCCTGAGAAACAACGAAGTAAGCCGAGCTGAGAAACTAGGCAAGCTCGAAGCCACTTGGGAAGGGCCGTATCGGGTTATCGAAGTTCTCGGCAAAGGGTCATACAGATTGGCCTACATGTCCAGAGTGTTTGTGCGAAAGAAACGATGGGAAAAAGTTTGAAATGAAGAAGAAAGAGTGTTCGTATCCCGTTTTATCGGGATTCGAATCGTCGCATTAAATGCGGAGGCGTAAAGTGTACGCTAGTACACGTCAGCGTTGTCTCGACTCCGGCCTTACCGAAGTGCCCAACCATTCTGGCTTATCCAACAAGCTCAAAGTGCTTAACGGTACCGACACACTCCGCAGACTAGAATGCCTACTCAAGGAACTGTCCAGCAATCCCAGACTGCCCAAAAATCCCGAAGTGACTAAGACTTCGTCATACCTGGCACGAAATGTCATACGACATTACCTCACTTTTTTGGGAGGGATAGTGATGGGATATGGCCCAAACCCCTTGAGCTCAATGGAGAGACCTATTTGATTTAGCCCATTTAACAACACAGGCTCGAGAGAATCGGTCCAACCCATTACAGTCCATCAATAAGGGTAGTTCGATAACGCAGTCCGATCCAAAGCTCAAACCGAATCAAGCTCACTACAACTCACTCCGGCTCCGGTACGAGAGATGCCAATCAGCTCATTCCGGCTCCGTTATGAGTGACGCAGTACTATTCACTCCGGTATCTCTGGAGTGAGCTTAAGCGATTTTGGACTTGTAGCTTTTCTGTTACGCGTACAACAAGTAGTTATTTAACAGTGACATGTACCAACACGATCACTGGCCACGTTCTTAACTTCCGGCAACTGCTCTGAAGCAGTTGCACATGATCTTACTGGGCCTGCAAGCCCAACCCTAGTATATCCAAGTATATAAATAACACTTATGATAGCTAGAATTTTTTAGAATCTCTCATTTTATAACTTGCATATTAAAGCGAATATACGAGCACCTATTTTTCTCTAATGGATATAAATAAACTCAATAAATCGAACCACGTAAAGCCTTGTATTCTTTAATTTCTATCATTTAATATCTTACCCATTCGTATTCGATCAGTTAATACTACGATTCATTTTTTCTAATATAATCGACTAATACACTTTATTTTGCTTCACATATGGTGTTACAATCTTTATTACTTTTGTATTTTGAGATGAATAATTTAGTTTTATTTTGAAAAAAAAAAGTAGCCGAAATTTCATAGACGGCGGGCCGTGAGCCGAACGCGTAGTCAAACATATGTACATTGAATTATGTGATTCCGTCCTACTACTACGAAACAAAAATTGTACCTTCCGTCCTAAGTCCTAATTCATTTATCTAATAAATAAATAATCTCCCAAAATTATATAAACACGTTCAAACAATCTCCTTTCTCCATATTCTCAAATTCGAACCTCCAAAACAATGGCTACGGCTTCTCCATTTCTGCCCCACAACCCCCTCCCCACCGCCAAAACCCGCCTCCCCTCCACCTCCGCCACCATCTCCGTCGCCGCCGCCTATCAGTTCGACCAAAGTCAACCGAAGAAGACCTCAAATCGAGCAGTCAAACTGGCGGAATCCCTCTCCAACATGGTGAATCTCCAGATCGAGAAGACGATTCAGAAGAACCTCCGCAACTCGAATCCCAACATATCCAGATCCAACGACGACACCCCCACGACTTCACCCAAAGAGAACATCGCCGCGAAATGGCGCGAGATCCACGGATCGAGCGATTGGGACGGCCTGCTCGACCCCCTCCACCCATGGCTGCGGCGCGAGATCGTCAAGTACGGCGAGTTCGCCCAGGCCACCTACGATGCCTTCGACTTCGATTCCTACTCGGAGTTCTGCGGCAGCTGCCGCTTCAACCGCCGCAAGCTCTTCGACAAGCTCGGCCTCTCCAAGAGCGGCTACGCCGTCACAAAATACATCTACGCCATGTCGCAGATCGATCTCCCCCAATGGCTGCAGAAATCGCAGCTCGTCGACTCGTGGAGTACGGATTCCAACTGGATCGGATTCGTCGCCGTCAGCGACGACCTCGAATCGGAGCGGATCGGCCGCCGCGATATCGTCGTGGCGTGGCGGGGCACGGTGTCGCCGGCGGAGTGGTACGACAATATGCAGGGGAAGCTCGAGCCGATCGGGCAGGGCGACTCCATGGTCGAGCACGGCTTCCTCAGCATCTACGCTTCCAAGTGTGGTACCACGAGGTACAACAAGACAAGCGCCTCGGAACAAGTCATGACCGAAATAAAAAATTTAATTAACCACTACACCAATTTAGGGGAACAAGTTAGCCTAACCATCACGGGCCACAGCTTAGGTGGCGCATTGGGCCTACTAAACGCCTACGAGGCCGCGAAGAATTTCCCGTCGCTCCCCATCAGCGTCGTCTCCTTCGCGGCCCCACGCGTCGGGAACATCGCCTTCCGCGACGAACTCTACCGTATGGGCATAAAAACCCTACGCGTGACGCTAAAACAAGACGTGGTCCCACGGATGCCTGGGATACTGCTCAACGAGGGCTTGCAACGATTTGATGACATCACCGGCTCGCTCGCATGGGTGTACACGCACGTGGGGGTCGAGTTGAAAATCGACGTCAGATCTTCGCCGTACCTTAAGAAAGGGTTTAACCTAATTGGGTTTCACATGCTCGAGACGTATCTACACCTAATAGACGGGTATCAGAGCAATGGTTCAGGTTTTCGGATCGACTCGAAAAGGGACGTGGCGCTGGTGAACAAGGATTGTGACATGCTTGTGGATGAATTGAGGATCCCTCCTAATTGGTATCAATTGGAAAATAAAGGGTTGGTCCAAAACCAATATGGTAGATGGGTCAAACCCGAAAGGGACCCGGAAGATATACCTACACCAATCGCTCAACTACATGCAAATAATGCTCCAAATGATTATGAGTTTGAATCAATATATGATTATTCGTTGTGATTTAAAGTGAAAATTATATTTGTACTCATTTATAGAAATGCTAGTTTGTATTTGGAGAGAGTATTTATTTGTTCTCCAAGTATAGACTTTGTACAAAAGCGCATATATATTTTCATGGGGCGCACTTGGGTGAGTACGGTCACCCAAATGTGACCGAATTTACATTGACACTTTTATTCAATAAGATTGACACTTTTATTCAATAAGATTGACACTTTTAAAAATGACACTTATATTCATTAAATAATTATGTTAAAGATTAACACTTTTATTCAATAAGATTGACATTTTGATATGACCACACGATTTGGACGACCACATACAAATTTTTGCCTATTTTCATTATATAAGTTTGATAAATCAATTTGTAGGGAGAAAAGGCAAGTTTGTCTACTTCATCTTTTGACAATTCATGTTCTACATATACATATGTACCGAGTGATTTTGTGGGGTTCAAGAACAAATTAAATTGAAAAATCAAACCAATTAACTGAAACTTAAAGGCCACAAATGCCTTGCAGAGGTACTGAGAAGCTCTTCTCAATAAAAGGTTCCAAGTTCGATTCTCACAGTTAACATTTGACGCGTAAAATGATATTCCTATATTTATGTGGTAAATGATTCTAACCTACTTTAAGTAGGTCGGCTCCAACTAAATGGTCTAACTTATAGGATACGGCCCAACCACTTGGCCTCAGCCCAATCTCAGGCCCAACATAGATGAGCCTCAACCAAGATGACTTCGGCCCACGGAGTTCGGCCCAGCTCGACAACAAGACCTCTAATAGAGGTAGGATTACTCGGAAGATCAAGAATATCCAAAACATCAAGGTTATCCAGGAGATCAAGACTAACTCGAAGAGATAAGCCCAAATAAAGGGATAAGGCCTGTAACGGCCCCGAACAACTAAGGAAAACCGAGTCCAGAAATCGCTACAAGAGGACACGTAAGAGCGCGAAAGTGGAAATTTCATGGGCGAGTGATTTAGGCTCTTGGAAATAATTGCTTGGAAACATACATTTATTGCTAGCGGATTCCTTAAATATCACTTTGAAGACTGATGCTCGGTTCGAGCGACTTCTATAAAATATCGCTTGGAAAAGTTCATAGCGGAAAGCGAGTTTGTAAGAGGTCGCTTGTCAACTTATAAGGCTTTAGAGTTTGAAATCCGCTTGCAGATTAATCCTTGACCCTAGCGGAAATTGTCGCTCATAATATTTTGTAGCGGAAAGAGGAGATACAAGATGAATAAAAGTATTTGATAGTTTTAAAGCGAAAAGAGATTTAAGCGATAAGTAAAAACGCTAGGCATGATGTAAGATAATCGCTAACCCATTCGAGTGAGCGGTTCAAAGATCGCTTGACCTTAAGTGAGCGATCTCTGGGAACAATCGCTCACTCTCGGCGCACGATCTTCTACGCACTTCACTAAAATCAAATGACTCTTATAAAGAAGAACGCTTGATATCAAAATAAACAAGGTTTATACATGAAATAAATTGTCTAGCGGCAGCAAAAGAGTGGTACAATTGTTTGATTGTTACATATCCCAAAATAATAAAAAGAAGCGAGTTTTGATAGAAAATGCAAGTACGAGGACTTGCATCACCAAGTTCTTCTCCAAAAACCTCGATTGTCACCAAAGGTCACTTTGTCACCGCCCTTGACCCCGACCATGACCTGCTCAACCTGCACACAAGGAAAACGTGCACATGGCTGAGTACTTTGAAGTACACAGTGGACACATTGCCCAAATAAATTTCATCACCAGCCATACATAGAGGAGCATAGGAATTTTGGAAAGAGCCTATGCCCTTGAAAGAGTTCTTTTACTTACTATGAAACCTTTACCCTGATGCCTCACCATATTTGCCCTTAAATAACCGATCTAGGGAGGTTGGCCGACCTCAACCTAGAACCTCAATCGATTTCCCTTCGGCAAAGCGAACCTTAAGTGCACTAACCTGAGCAACACATGCTCAGGCCGATCGTATCTCAACATAGGCACGAAGCCGACAGATAGGCATCATCATTCATCATTCATTATAGAATTTATGGCATTGTAAGCTCTTTAAAAGAAGCGTAGCATAATAGCTCATAAAAATATCTCGTCTCGGTGACTAGTCACTTGAGCGTTTTAGTTAGAAAACCCACCTTAAAGTGGCTAAGTGTCTGGCTCGCTTGATGCCGCTAGCTCACTTCTCTTTTCAAATACCCTTCACAGAATTAACGAGTGAACTCCCATAAGACATATTAAAATAAAGCTAACTTTCTCCCGAGTTTAATATAACACTCGGGGTTAAGGGTGAGCTTAGAGCGGACTTGTTTATTCTTCTTTTTCAAGAAAATCTCTATCAGAAAAAGATTTATCTAGATTTCTCTTTCGAGAAAAGCTCTATCAGAATATGACCTCATAGTCCTATCGGAAATAAAGCTCAGGTCCGAACTGAAGCGGACTAGTACATTGCTAGGTTTCTTGTTAACCACTTATTCTCTTAGGGCTGCTTTGTGACTTTTAACAACCGGGGAGTTTTGATCTTAGACACTCTTCTAGAAATAAAATAACAATCTTATGACTTGAGTGAAGTGAAAAAGGGTGGAGAGATTTTATGAGGTTCTTAATAAATATCTCTTGCTATTTTCTGTGCTCGGTACTACATCAAAGGAAAACACTTTGAAGGAATCTTTCTTAAAACCTCAGTTCGACTTTTATTTAAACAATTGGTGACTCGGGAAAATCCTAGATCACAAAGTTGACAATGAGTTTGTTTTGGTTGAAAATAAGACATGGTTTTGGATTTACTCATAGACAAAATACCAACATTCAAAGCATAAACGGTTTGGAGATTTTACCTCAAAGACTTTGGACAAGATCCTAAGCTCGAGTTCCTTTCTTCCTCTCAGTATTTCTCTCTCTCTAAATTTTGGATGAAGTTTGAGAAAAGGCAGCAAGGAAATGAAATGCATGAGGGTGGGGGTATTTATAGGGGTGGTGGCACTCCTATAAAATAATGCAATTTTATTGGGTATGGCTGTTCTGGGGAGAAGGACGTACGGTATTTGTCAGTTTAGGCGGTGGCGTGTTGCAGAAAAAGTGGGGTTGACTGACATGCATTTATTACACCCTAACTCTTACCTAGTGTAGAATATGCATATTGATCGGCCGGCTCGGTCTGACACACACCGCTAAGTAACTTCCACTCTCGATTAAAGATCGCTCCAAATTTCGAGCGAATTTCTTTTCTCAAGCGGACTTCTCCCTCGAGTGGACTTCCTCAAAGTCACTCCAAGGAGTGCTAACTTTCCTCTGTCAGAATCCACTCAAATGCTCTAACACCCTTTCCGCTCAAACTCGCTCAAGACTCTGCTCGTATAAAATCGCTAGCGCTTTTGGTCTAGCGGACTTTAAAGCCGCCTCAACATTCTTTCTCAAAATCGCTATAAGCTCGGCTACGAGCGAACTTTCGCATAGTTCACTCCGGACTTGAAGCGAACTCCGAGTTAGCTCTGAACTTGTCTGGAGCGAACTTGCTAGGTTATAACTCTTACAACATATAACTCTTAGCGATAACTTTCAAGTAACAAGCGAAAGTCACTTTAGCATATTAAAACAAACATAACCATATTTTAAATACAAACGCAAGTAGCCACCAGCTATAGCATTAAACATATCTCATATTAAGATTTCTTACTCGCTTGCGAGCATATTCTCGTTTTCTCGCACATTAAGTGCTTCACAAAATAACCTTGTCTCTCTCAAATTAAACATAATGAACCCTGATCATCTTATTCAAAAGGGCTCGACTTTTTATTAATAGCGACTTTAAAACCTGAGCCGTTACAAGGCCGATCCTAATTAGTGTTGTAGTAGGTTTAGACTCCTCGAACATGTAAAACTCTATACTTATAAATAGAGGGTAGCATCGATGAGAAACTTATACTCTTGTAAACACAAATACAATACAAAGCTCTCTTATTCTCCCGTGGCCGTAGAACCGAAACCAAGGATCGAACTACGTAATTCTTGTGTCTTTTACTTTTTTGTTCTTTGCTCCTTTCCTTCAAAACCTAGATCTAACACTACTCTAAGTAGGCCGGATCCATCTCTCATCGTCAAGTGGCGTGTTCGATCGAATTGATCCAAATGTATTAACCTCACTATCACAACTGATCACACGCACAAATTGATTTTAGTAATCACACCCGCACAATAAGGGAAAAAAATATGAAATTGTACTGTGCTAGGTTATTTCGATCGAGTATTAATAGGTAAAAGTATCACCCGTTACCGTAAGTTGATATAGCACAGCAAAATACAATTCAATTGAAAAGACATAACTCTCTAATTAAGAAGTCGTGATTTTTAATCATGTTAAGAGAAAAAATGAAAAACCATAATCTTTTAAAAAAAAAGGGAAAAAAAAAAACATAATTTGATATAAACTTATGTGGCCAAAAAAGTAGAGGTAGAACATAGTCGTTATCAAATAAAATCATTTATTACTATGTAACATTTTCTATTAACTTAATAAATTAACGACTTAGTAAATTTCAGATCGATGGTGAAAATGTTGAACTACTTTATTTTTGACAATTTTGGTACTTGATGCACTATTCAGAAATTACGTAGGAATGCATAATTTTGGACGGAAATTGCATGCACCTTGACTATTCCAGCTAACTTTTTGACTCTGAAGTCTGAAAAAGAAAATACAACAAATTAAAGCTTCATTTCAAAATTCACCTACTTCCTCTGTCTGTATCTCGCTCTACTAAATCGTTTCTTGAATATAACACATGTTCACTAATGGTGTAGTATATGTTTGACTAGATAGAAACCGAAAATGTTAGATTTCAACAGCACACATGTATATATTCACCTCCCTACACTTGTTTACGCTCGTTTTGGGATCTACAATGTACAATAGAAATTAATAAATACATACATTTTTTTAACCCCAATGTTTAATTTGTTAAATTTACACCACGTTACTACAAGAAAATCGAAATGACGACGGACATAACAGCGGATTATACTCCGTCGCTAATCGACAATGGACCGACGATAGAATTTTCATTGTTAAGTTCAACGACGGAATCGGCGACGGAATTTCCGTCGTTAATAACGCCGACGGATTTAGTCTGTCATTAGATGATCGGCGACAGAATTTCCATCGTTAAGTTCAACGACGGACTGAAATCCGTCATTAAGAAAATTTCGAATAACGCCGACAGATTAAGTCCGACGACAGACTAACGTCGGAATTTCCATCATTAATTTCGAAGAAATTGTCCCACACCGAAAAAAAATGAAGAAAGTAGCTTATATTTAATAAGTTAGAAGGGATGATGGTTGTCTCAACTACCGAGCCGAACCATGGTTAGCTCATGTACTGAACCGGAAGATTTCCCGCTGTGGCTACCGAGTCGCCGGGCTTCAGACCACTAAGATGGCTCGGCAGCCTGTGCCGGAGCCACCCCTTAGCAAGGGGTGGCTCAAGCCCACCCTATCCCAATTTTTTTTGTATTTTTACACTTTTAAAATGATGATTATATTATATATTATGCATAATTTAATGTCTTAGCCCATGCTAATATATAAATTTTGTTTCTTAAATCCCAAAAATAGAATTTCAGCCCCCCGATATCGACATTTTCTGGCTTTGCCACTGTCGGCAGCTACCGAACCATTATTTTTTTTAATGATTTTAAATTAACGACGGATTTTAGTCCATCACTGATTACCAACGGACGGATCCGCCATTAGTCCGCGCCGATCCGGTTCTAGACGACGAGATGTGACTATTTTCGCCAACTAAAAATTTCGTCGTTAGTCCGTCGTTAATATTGCCGATGGAATTCGTTCCGTCGTTAATTTTACCGGTGACCAAGAAATCAACAACGGATTTTTTCCATCGCCGATCCGTCGGGAAAGTCAATTAGCAACGGAAATTGTAAGGACGGCAACAATATTTTAAAAACCGGACCGGAGTTCAAACCAGCAAGGCCTCTGGTTCCTGGTTCAACCAGTCGAGTCGGGATCGAACCGGAATTGAAGCGGTCAAAACCGGGAAAACCCGGGAATCGGTACCATATTCGGTTCTCAGTTCAACCGGTTCAACCCGACGGTCACCGATATACATAGTAAACAACACCTAAATGACTGGAATATACTTAGTAAATATCTAAATATTAGAATTTATCACATATCAACTCCCTATTATACAATATAAAATCTGATATTATTAAGCAATAGAGGATTTCATTCTCATCTATAGCCCGTACCGACAACTGCATTAATGATAGATGCTTATCCAAAATACGAAAATAATTGTAAAATGCAATAATTATAGGGGTAGGTTTGATTTTTATGATGTAGGTGATTCTATGTGGCAGCATGGGCATGTTGGTGGCAAGAGCAATAGTCTAAAACCATATATTAAAATACAAAATATTCAGACCGAGTGCGAGCGACGAGTTCAATTCAAACATTGCAGAAATGGCAACAAACAAAATGGAGTAATTCAAAGAGAATAAGATGACAAATAGAAATACAAGGAAGAAGTGAAAGAAAACAACAACAAAAATAATGCCGTCCAACAACCTTTGAAACCCTCAAACTTCCTATCTAACCACCCACACGTACACGACTTTTTCTCCACTCTCACTCGTATATATATCTCTGGCCTCTTACTCTTATATTCACTCGCAAACCACTCATCTAAACTTTTCATTGAATTTCAGAATCCATGGGGAGTCCGTATAATCAGAAACCGGGAACCGGCGATCTCGGAACCATAAAGCCACTGGACCCGGCGGAATTCAGGAGGCAAGGCCATCTAGTGGTGGACTTCCTCGCTGACTACTACAAGAACGTCCACAAATATCCGGTTCGCAGTCAAGTCGAGCCGGGCTACCTCAAGAGCCGGTTACCCGGCTCGGCTCCAGACGGACCGGAGCCGATCGAGGAGATCCTCCGGGACGTTCAAAACGACATTGTCCCTGGCATCACGCACTGGCAGAGCCCTAATTACTTCGCCTACTTCCCCTCCAGCGGAAGCATTGCCGGTTTTCTGGGCGAGATGCTCAGCACCGGCTTCAACGTCGTCGGCTTCAACTGGATGTCGTCCCCCGCCGCCACCGAGCTCGAGAGCATCGTCATGGACTGGCTGGGGAAGATGCTCCAGCTCCCCTCCGACTTCCTCTTTTCCGGCGGTGGCGGCGGAGTCATGCAGGGCACCACCTGTGAGGCCATCCTCTGCACGATTGTCGCCGCCAGAGACAAAGCTCTGAAGAAGATCGGGAGAGAGAATATCAACAAGCTGGTCGTGTACGGGTCGGATCAGACCCATTCCGCTTTACAAAAAGCGGCTCAGATCGCCGGAATCAACCCGAATAATTTCCGGGCCGTCGAAACCTCGAGAAACGAATATTTCGGGCTCACGGGACCGGCATTCCGGGCCCAGGTGGAAGCCGACGTGGCAGCCGGGCTGGTCCCGCTTTTCCTCTGCGCGACGATCGGGACGACGTCGTCGACGGCGGTGGACCCGCTGTCGCCGCTGTGTGAGGTGGCGAAGGAGTTCGAGATCTGGGTCCACGTGGACGCGGCGTACGCCGGGAGCGCGTGCATTTGTCCGGAGTACCGGCACTTTTTGGACGGAGTGGAGAACGCCGACTCCTTCAGCTTCAACGCGCATAAATGGTTCCTCACAACCCTAGACTGCTGCTGCCTCTGGGTGAAGAATCCATCGGCGCTGGTGCAGGCGCTCTCCACCTACCCTGAGTACCTACGCAACAAAGCCTCCGACGCCAAGCAGGTGATCGACTACAAGGACTGGCAGATCACTCTCAGCCGTCGATTCCGATCGCTCAAGCTCTGGCTCGTCCTCCGCAGCTACGGCGTCGCGAATCTCAGGAAATTCCTCCGGAGCCATATGAAAATGGCCAAGAATTTCGAGGGTTTGATCGGGATGGACAAGCGGTTCGAGGTGGTGGTGCCGAGGAACTTCGCCACCGTCTGCTTCCGGATCTCGCCGATCGAGATCGCCGGAAACCACCAGCAGATGGTGACAAAGGAGGAGGCGACGAACAACGCGAATGCGAAGCTTCTGGAGACGATAAACGAGTCGGGGAAGATATACATGACGCATGCAGTGGTCGGAGGAGTCTACGTCATCCGCTTCGCCGTCGGAGCAAGCTTGACGGAAAATCGCCACGTAAATTTGGCGTGGAAGATCGTTCAAGAACATGCAAACGCGCTTTTGAACAGTTCATGATTTTTGCTCCAGGAATATAAAAATAATATTCCGACGGCAAATTCATAATTTTTATATTTAATTTTTTTTTTTTCTGAATATTGAAACGCTGAAATGTGCCATTGCGATATACAATCTCTGTTTTAATTTTGTGAATTTCAATAATCGATATATATATATATTCTGAAATTTTAACGTTTTCAGATTTCTCGTGTATATATAAAATCAAATGCAATGGAAATTCATTTGTTGGAGTTGGAGTTTTCTTGCACATTAATTAGCATTTATGGTTTTTTTTTTTTTTTTTTTTTTTTAACAGCAAATCTTAATCTACTCCTAATTTACACCACTGGGTATCGAACTTTTGACCACCCGAAATGAGAGTTTTTGCTCTCCACCTGATGTCCACTAGGCTACAAGCCCGGGACATGGTTTTTCTCATTTGGATCCTCTATTCGCATAATATATGTCATCCTCTATTGTCTCAATAGATGAACGACGCGTGATAAGTTATAGGGTTTACATTTTCCGAGATTTAGGGTATAGGATATATATTTTCCATATATACATCTTAAATCTTCTATTGCCTCATTAATTATGTCACATGCTTTGGCAATAGAAAATACGAACCGACCTTTTGTTGCATCGAAAAATGTGAGTCAGGACAAAATTTAAATGTTAATAAATGAATGATTTGATCTATTAGGATACGATTCGAAGATGAAGTGAAGCCTACTACTCCAATAAAGCATTGAATTTTTTGTAAATTAGGTATTTTGTTCCGACATTATTATACGCCATCATGCTTAGAATGAGTCCTTTCTTGTTTTCTTAAAAAAAGGGGCCATTTTTAATATTTTTCAACGTTGATTAGGAGATAAATCACTTTCTAAACAATATCAAATTACAGGACATATTATTATTCCGTTTGATTGGGTCCATGGAGATTATTAATCAATTTCGTTAATGCTTGCCACAACAATTGCATCATAGTAGTATTTTATTTTGTATTGTTACATATAGTATTGAGAATTAAAGTAAGAAAAATAAATAGGGATGATCATTGATTGATGATAAGTAAAGGTCGGCAGAAAGTTACATTTTCAGTGTTGTACTATTTCATAAATGAAAAAATATATCCAAAATTCTTTCTAAATTAATTCATTAGTTAGATGTTTGGAAATGTGTATCGAAAAAAATATAAAAGAATATGTTAGTATATTTGAGACATGTGAATATCTTCCCAACTAAAATCGACATTAAATTCATGGGATTTTTTTTTTCTGTTTTTACTTTTTATTTTGGGAGGTATGTATTGATGGAGTAGTTTGATGGTGATATCATAGGAACTGCACCACCAATTCAATTCGCTCAAATAAAGAGTTTTGCGAATTCTTTTTCTTTTCTTTTTCATTGGTTATTGTCGTAGTGCGTGTGGCAGCCGCCTCGATCGTAGGCTTTCTTTCTTCCTCGTTGATGATAAAACATTTTAAATAAGATAAGAAGAAGGCCCCGGTCCTAAGATTTCGGTGGTACTAGGTAAATAAAAAATGAGCCCCTATATATATTAAATTTTGAAAACTCTTTTAATTATAGCGGACCTTTTAATCAACAATTCTCAGAATTATAGCCTAATTAAATTTTAATAAGGTTGGACTTTTATTTTTACATGTATACTACTTTTTTTGGCATCATTCGATCGTGGACCCTAGGCGACCGCACCCATTGCCTATCCTCAGAACCGGCCCTGAAAGGCCGCATTTGATGATACTTCCTCCGATTTAGAGATATTGGGAATTTATAAGACATAGATATTGCAATTTAATTTTCACATAGATGGATTAATAATATCCGTACATTACATCAGATAATCCATAACCTATATGTCATGAACTTCTAAAACTCTTTCGTAAAAATATCTAAAATATGCAAATAGTACTATAGTCAAGGTAACTATGCCTACAGAAAAAAGAACTTCGATTTGTTTGTAGCTGTAGATCGTCTTCGGATGTGTTAAGAACATCCCAACGCAGCCGGAAAGTGAGACGTCCGAGAGCCTGAGCCCGTTTCTGGGGCTCGCTTGGCGCTAGCGAAGCGCCCCTCAGGCTCGCATTGGAAATGATTGGACCAACCAAAAAGCAGAGGCTCTCCGTAGAAATGCTCTACTAATGTCCAAAGAATTGTGCACATTTATTGCGGACGGAAGAAGTATATGGTAGTTATATTGATCTTATTGCAAAAGATTTTTAGGATTCTCCTCACAATTTTATACTAAAATCGTAAAGGAAAATGAAAAAAACGTCACAAGCCATCTGATTTTTCTTTTCCAACCGATCCAATCTCATCGTATTACAAAAACACTCTCTTGAGAAAAAATAGACAATTAATGAGCTTTTTTTTAGAGGGAGTTAGGCGGACCCCCAACCCGTAGATATCACTATAAAATAATCAGTCTCGTACACAAGCTGTGCCCAAAAGTGACACAGCCCCAACAGAACAAGAAAGGACCACATGACCGAACCCACATACCGGGTCGTGTCAACCTATCAAGAACTCGAACCAAGCAAAATATATCAACTCCCCTATTACCGAATGCACCTATGGCACACCCGGCTAACACAAGGGGACCTAACCCAACCCACAAACCGGGCCGAATCAGGAAGAACAAAACCAAATGATAAAATATATAACTACCCCGAAAAGGCTGGAAGTACCTATGGCACACCCAGCCAAACACAGGGCATCCGACCGAGCCCACAAACCGGGCCGTGTCAAAAGAAACACACGTACAGATCAAACCCAGAGTGGGGAGAGATGGTGCAGTGTGCAAATCCATCCCCCGATCTATACCGAAAACATAAAAATTAACTAACCCAGAAAGATTGGAAGTACCTATGACACACCCAGCCAAACCTAATGCACCTGACCAAACCCACAAACCGGACCGTGTCAGGAAATCACACGTACAGATCAAACCCAGAGTGGGGAGAGATGGTGCAGAGTGCAAATCCATCCCCCGATCCGTACCAAAAACACAATCACGGTGCAAGCAAAACCCAGTGTGGGAAAAGATGGTGCACTGCGCAACACATCCCCTGCTCGCACCAAACAAAGAACCAATAACGTAGAATCGACCGGCTCACCAATTTTAAAAGTGTCAATCTTATATAAAGAAAGTGACAATCTTATTGAATAAAATTATTAATATCATCCTCACCATAGGGAGCTATTAAATGTTATCCCTCTCAATACAATTAATAAACATTCGATTAAAGATCAAAAGTTTTTTAATGCCGACCCCAAAAAATCCATTCTGACTCGTTTAATACATGCTACATCACAACCAATTACGACATTGATATTATTGCAACAAAATAGAATATAATACTAAGACTACAATACAAAAGATACTTATTTGACTTCTTGCAACTCCCAATTCAAATAAAATAGAAATTGAGGTGCATATGTTAACTAAGGAGTTAATGTTTTGGACCAAAAATTCCCAATTTAAATAAAATAGAAATTGAGGTGCATATGTTAACTAAAGAGTTAATGTTTTCGACCAAAAATTCCGAATTAGACTCTTCCACAGCGCGACCTTAATTTAGTTCCAAAATAGGGAAAAAATTGAAAACAACACGATTATGAAAATGTTTAAAATTGATCATACATTTAATTAGTACTATTTCATTTAGTTAAAAAAAAGTAAAAAAAGTTGGTGGAATTAATTTGAAGGCTGAATCGGGAAATAAAGAATAAAAAAGGTGGCATCTCATAATTTACAAATAGATAGATTAAATGAAACTGCTACATGTTGCTAATGATAATAGACATTAAAAATGAAAAATTAGCACAAGTAAAAATGCTACAAAAGAATTAGACAGTCCTAGCCTCTCTTGGAT